>JASZXU010000919.1:0-12266 GCA_035521515.1 Phenoliferia sp. Uapishka_3
CCCTCACCCTGACCCAAAGGAAATACACCGGAACAGGAACCCCAGGTCCTCCCTCCCCTTCTCCCGGTACTCCCGGTTCGCGACTCTCACGACTACCGCCTCCGAGAATAATGAGTCCTACACCCGGGAGTAGAAGTAGTACCCCAACGAATGAGAGACCGGTGAGTAGGATTGGAAGTGGGTTTGGGCTGAGGCCGCCGAGCTCTATTGGGAGAGCTGGGAGCCCACTTCCGATGGAGAAGGAGGGCCAGGAGGGAACGGATAGTTGGGTTACGGTTACTAGCAAATTTCATTTTGTGGATTTGGCGGGGAGTGAGAGGGTATGTGGAATTCTTTCCCGTGAGAAAAGGAGAGAGCTGATCTCTTTGCTGGCGATGACTAGTTGAAACGAACTTCTGCCCAAGGCGATCGAGTAAAGGAAGGAATCTCCATCGTCCGTTCTCCCTCTCCCTTTCTTTCCCCTAATCCAAGACTCATCCTCACCCCCGACTTAGAACTCGGGCCTCCACGCTCTAGGCAACGTAATCTCCGCCTTAGGCGACCCCGCCCGAGCGCGTCAAACGACCCACATTCCCTACCGCGATTCAAAGCTCACTCGACTCCTTCAAGATTCTCTCGGCGGTAACGCCCAAACAATGATGGTAGCCTGCGTCTCGCCCACCGAATTTAACCTCAACGAAACTCTTTCTACGCTTAAATATGCGAATCGAGCGAGGAATATAAAGAATCGTGCGGAGGTTAATGAGGTTGAGGTTGGGTGGGATGATGTGGAGTATTTGCAGAAGACTATCATGAGGCTCAGAGGTGAGATGGGAGTTATTGGGAGAGGGGGAGGAGGAGAGAGTGGGATGGGAGCGATTAAGGAGGAGGGAGGGAAAGAGGGAAAGAGGAGGAGCACGAACGATCAGGAACTTCAAGATCGTTACTCGGACCTCACTCAACGCTACGCACAACTCACAGCCGATTTCGCAAAATCCCAAGCTGCAGCAATAGCAACTTCCTCCTCCTCCCTCTCTCGAGACGAATTCGCAAAAGCCGTCGAACCCATCGTCGAGGAATACGAGAAATCCCTTTCAGCACTCGAATCTCAACTTTCTCTCACCAAAGCTGCTCTTGGGCATTCCGAGGAAGAAATGAGGGAACTAGAATTGAGGATCGAGGAAGACGCTCGAGCGGCGGAAGGAAGGGAATCGCTGATTGGGGAACTTAAGAATCGAGCGATCAAATTGGGAGAGAGGGAAGCTACTACTGAAGCTTATGTGAGGGATTTGGAGGCGAAGTTGAAGGATTATAGTGATTTGGATGAGAGTCATGGGAGTGCGGTGAGTGATTTGAGGAAGGAAATTACGAGGATGAGGGAACAGGGTCAGACTACAGAAGGGTATGTGAGGGAGTTGGAAGGGAGATTGGCGGGCGCGGAAACTACTACGATGAATCTTAAGCGACAAATCGAAGTGCTTGAGAGGGACGTGGAGAGGAGGGAAGAGGCTTATCGGGAACTCGAGAGTCGACTATCAGTACTCGATACTTCCGGGGATCATAAAGCTCTCCTGGCGGAGATTGATGAAAGGGGAAGGAGGGTGTTGGATTTGGAGAGGAGCGTGGATGAGTTGAAGAATCAGAATGTGGAGGCGGAGCAGGAGGCGAAGAGGTTGGAGAAAGTCGCGTTGGAGGAGAAAGAGGCGAAAGAGGAGCTCCAGAGTCGAGTTAGGACGTTGGAGAGAGCTAGTGTGTCGTTTGGTACGACGAGGAAAGGTCAGGGTCAGAATGGGAGCTTGACGCCGCCGCAGACTCCCGCGGAGGGTGGGGATCGCAGAGATTTGTCCGACCTTACTTCGACTTCTACTTCGACTTCGACTTCGACTTCGACGACGACGGCGGATCCAGAAGTTATTGCGACACTCGAGATGAAGATTTTGGCGCTTCAGGCTTCGTATGATCGGACGTTGGTCGAGTTGGAGGCTGCCAACGCAAAGTATCGTAGTTCAATCAAGGAAATCGAGGATCTCAATTCTCAAGTCGAGGAAGCGAAGCTTCTTCACTCGGAAGATGGCGACGTCGTAGCCCCTCCCTCGCCATCGCCTTCTTCCTACAATCAACGGGACGACGAGTCGGATACAGAAGTACTCGCCGAAGTTCCAACCAACATTACGCCGGCTACTTTGGCGTCACCTCCTAGAAATACTCCGAGGTCTCGTAGGAGTATGCCGGTAAGTCAACATCGACTGTCTTTTTTAGGTCGTGGACAGGGAGCACAGCAGGTGGTACAAGGATCGCATTTGAGATCTGCCTCGCTCTCGCAGGAGTTGTCCTCGGCGCAGGGTGAGTTTTCGAATCTCAGACTCGAGCGAGGGTTTTTCGAGGACTGACTGATGGGTTTTTATTCGGGTGTCCACCAGGTTTACACTCTTCGTCTCCTCCCAGTCCGCGAGCTATTTCACCGAATCCACCACATCATCACAGCCTTCGAGAATCAATCTCGGGTCGGGACGTATTTGGTTCGGCGCAAATGGACAGGACTTATGAACAGATGAAGCAAGAAGTTATGAAGCTTCAATCTGTACTCTCGGAACGAGAGGAAGAAATCGCCGTTTTGGAAACTTCTCTACAACAACTTTATGGGAATAATTCGGTATTGGCGGCGGTGGAGAATGAGAAGGATGAGAGGGATGTGACGACTCCTACTTCGGCTTCACCGACTGTTACGACCAATGGTGGATTTCATACCCCGCCTCAAGGAGAATCGCCACTTGAGAACTCGCTTTCGCCGAAAACTTTCGCGGCGTTTGAAGCTCTTAAACATGATCTCACGATGGAGATTCATGGAGAGCATCCTATCGACGCTCAGAACTCGCAATATCTTGATGATATTATGAGGTCCATGGCGAAGAAAGAGGAAGGTCATCGAGAGGTTATTGAGGGGTTGACGGATCAGTTGGCGACGCTGAAGAGACAGCATGAGGAGTTGACGGTACTGAGTAGAGATCAGGTCGTCAATATGTCGAGTGAGATTGAGAGGCTGAGGACGATGTTGGATGGGAGACCGGAGGAAAGTCATTATGAGGGGAGGCTCAAGGGGATGCAGCAGGAGTTGGAGGCGAAACATGCGGAGCTTGGAGATGCTAGGGAGGCAGCGGCGAAGGACCTTGAGGCTACGTCTTCGAAGCTTGTTGAAGGTGAGTTATTGCGCCTTAGTGGGAATTGATGGAAAGGACCAGACTGATATTGGCTACCTTGTCACAGAACATCGACGCGCCCTCGACTCCGCCACCGCCAGCCACACCACCCTCCTGCTTCAACTCAAAGAAGACCACGCCGAGACTTTACGGAACCACATCGCCGACGCTCAGGAAGCTTTGCGCCGAAAGGAAGTCGAGCATGTCGCCGCCCTTCGCTCGCAAGCCGAAGAGCATGCTCAAGTCCTGTCCCTCCGCTCGATCGACCACGAAGGCGCTCTTGCAGCCAAGTCAGCCGAAAGGGAAGGAGCGCTCAAACGCAAGTCGGAAGAGCTCGAGGAATTGAGTCGTCGACACGAGATTGAGCGATCGGCGTTGGTCGACTCCAACCAGGATAACTTTGGGGAGTCGGTCGCACAGCTCAATGCGGAGCACGCTGGCGTCCTGCAGAAACGAGAGGCCGACTACAAGGAATCCATGGACACCCTCGCGAAGACTCATAGTGAAGCTCTTGTCACTCGGGATGCGAGTCACGCCGCCGCACTCGCTCAGCTTCGCGAGGAACACGACCAGGCGCTCACTGGTGCCGTCGGATCGCACTCTGAGTCGATTGCTCGCCTTCGTCAAGAACACGAGGAACATTCTGCTAAGCTGAAGGAGGACCACCGTTTCGCGATTGAAGCTTTGGTCGCTGAGCATGCCGCCTTGTCATCCGCTGCGTCAAGTCGTTTCGAAGCTTCGTCGATGGACCTCAAAAAATTGCATGAGCTCGAAGTCGAAGCTATCGGTGCTCAGCGCTCAGTGGCTCTCGAATCTCAGACATCGGATCACTCTGCCGAGTTGACGAAGCTCTCAGAGCAACACTCTTTGAAACTCGAAGCGAAGCTCGCGGCCCTGAAAGAAGAACACTCAAAGTCTCTTGCAGATCTTTCGAAAGGCCACGAGGATGCTGCTCGTGTCGTAGAGGATTCACACAAGGAGCAACTCTCCACTCTTGCCGTCCAGCAACAACAGTCTCTCGCGCAGTTGCAGGAGGAGCACAAGTCGACACTTGCTACTCAACAGGAATCGCATTCGGATTTGGTTTCGACAGCTGCTGCAGTACGTCATTCTTCTTCTCGTGATGATCTTCCTTCCCGAAATTGTTGACCTTTGTACCGTCTGCAGGCTGGAGCCGATCCCAAGGTCAAGGACTTGGAAGAGGAGCACACCCTCGCCGTCAGCTCTCTGCTTGAGCAACACGCCGCCGCCCTCACAGCACTTTCGACATCTCACGAGTCGACCAGAGCTGCACTCGAGGCTGAACACTCTCGAGCTCTTGCCGACCAGTCGTCCGCCCACACCGCTGCTGTCGAGGAAGCCAAGATGTGGAACAGCGGCAAGATCGCGGAGCTGGAGAAGGAGCGCGACGAAGCCCGTATAGCTCACGAGAAACTCGTAAAGCGTCATGAGGCTCTTGCATTGGATCACAGCGAGGTACAGCAAACTCTCGCCAAGACGAAGGCCGACCACGACGCTCTCCGCGAGGAGGCAGAAACCGCAACGGCCAATCATGTCGCTGTCGAGACCAAGCACAAGGAGGAAGTCAACGCCCTTGAACTTTCGTTGGCAGCAGCCACTGCGCTTGCAGCCCAGGCCGAGACTTTGAAGGAGCTCGAGGACTCGCGAGGGGCTTTGAGCGTGGCGGAAAAGTCGTTGGCGGAGACTCAGCAAAAGTGCGATCTTCTTCAGACGCAGGTCACGGAACTCGAAGGATCTGCTTCGAAAGCCACGGAATCGGCGAAGGAGCTGGAGAGCCACCAAGCCACGATGCTTAAGCTCGAGGCCGACCTTACTCGAACGAAGACGGAGCGCGACGCTTTCCAGGCGGAGGTTACTCGCCTCGCTCAGACGAACGGGACTCGAAGCCCCGACCACCAATACATGAATGGGAACTCTCCACTCGTGAGCTCGGACAATCGTAGTACCTTTGGATTCGATTCGACGAACCGCTCGATGTCTCCAAACATGGATCGCGCCATGTCTCCGAGTATGGACCGAGCCATGTCTCCGAATGGGATGGGAACCATCACCCCTCCGCCGAGGATTGACTCTCGCTTGGGGGTCGCCTCGAATGGACTCACAAACGGCAAGCCACCACCTCCCACTCCTCCTCCTTCCATGCCGCCACCTCCCGTCCCAGCGTCTATGGCCGGCGTATCACCTACACCTGGTCGTACTGGTCGATCATCCAGCTCTTCAAGTGTGGCTACTAGCAACGCCAACACTCGTAACTCATCGTCGGTCGAGAGTAGCAATGGGACCAGTGTGCGACCAGGATCCAGCAATGGTACGGATTCAACGATGATTGATCCTCGAGTTGCGAAGAAGTTTGAGGAGCAGGAGGCGCAGGTATGCAGTAACCCTATTCTTCCCTTGAGCTCGTTCTCACTGTTTCTTTTTTCGACAGATTACTCGGCTGTCGAAACAGCTTACGCACTGCGAGTCTGACCTACAAGCCAACATCGATCTCGTCAATACTCTCGAGTCAGCTTTGAACGATTCAGAAAGGAACCTGCGGAAAGCACGTACCCAGATGAACGACTTAGCCCGCGAGCGTGATCAGTTCCTCGGTCAGAATGACGCCCTGCGACAGCAGCTACGCGAGTCAAACGCTGAGAACGAAAACGTTCGAAACTCTGTGTATGACCTACAACGCCACTTATATAACGCCTCATGCTAATGATGAACTCATCGCAGTCTGCAAGTCGAGTCGCGATGGCAAGAAGAGCGAAGAACGAAGGACGCCGCGAAGGCGGACTTGGAACGACGGCTCGACGACGCCAACAAGGGCAAGAAGAGCAAATATGCGTGCTTCGTGAGTATCCAAGTCAAACGCATCTAATTCTTCACTGTTGCTGACTTTCACGCTTCAATCAGTGATCCAATGTACGAACGTCTCCCGGTTCGTTGGACGTCTGACACCTGTAGATAATTAAACGCAGTCTAGATACCCTCCTTAAACCTTACACTGTCAATGTACCCATGAATTTGAATCTTCTGTTTGAAAGTGCACAGTGTTTGACTTTTTCGCACGGAATGTGGAACCGAGTGGAGGAGGTCGGAGCTGGAGCCCCGCAGACAGTGGCGCACGAACCCTTCTTCTCTTCCACCTCTACCCTCTCCTTACGCTTTCACGCAAGAGGGCGATTTTCCTCGAGCCAAACCAAGCGGCACTTCGAACAACAGGCACAGCACATACCACGCCGGGAATCGCATACGACCGACGGGAACATCTCGACAGTGACACAAGCATAGCGCGCGTCGCTCGTTTCTTCCTGCGCTACAGGTACCGACCAGGATGCCGTCCCATGCTGTTGATGGGATCTATATTCCAAACTCACCAGCACCATCCTCCACTTCGCTCCCTCCCACGTCCTCGACCCCATCCTCACCAGGCGCCGACGTCCGACGCTCCTTTCTCGGCTCACGCAGCCGTACTCACTCTGTGCAACCGACAGAGGATCAGGAGGGCACACCGGACGAGCACACCTCTCTCCTGCGTCCTGTACCGTCCTTGTCCCGCTTGACCGACGCGCCCGACCACATCGAATGGGCCTCAGCGCTGAAGCGGAAGAGCGCCGCCCTCTCAGACATGATTTCCCGAAAGAATCACAGTGGCTGGGCGATTGGGGACTCTATGAGCATTGCAGAGGACGTACCGTACGACCAATCAGGCTTCTTCAGCGACAACGGCAGCGTTCACGGCGCGCAGTGGAGCTTGCGCGAGCCGACGCCCAAAGGTTACGACGGGGAATTTAGGCACGAGCTGGGAGCAGCTGGGGGAGTACGACTGTGGTACGCGTCTTTTGAGAGCATCGACTGGATTCACGATTGGATCAAGCAATCGCTTCGCTTGAAGAAGCTCAGGAGGCGACGTCGCGAGGAAGGCGTGCGAGGGCTTATTGCGAACCTATGGGATGGAGCGCAAGGTTGGGTCCTTGTCACCATTGTTGGCTTCGTAACGGCTTGTATCGCATTTTGCAGTGCGTTCTCTGTGTCTGGCTCTTTATCAAGTCGCGCTGTGAGCTCATGTGACCTGAAACGCCACAGTCATTCGAAGCGAAATGCTTTTCTTCGACCTAAAGGATGGTTGTGAGTGATAATTTGTATGACAAGATTATGAAAGGGGAGGAACTGAACCCTTCTTTTGCAGATTGCGCGCGGAGAGTATTGCTCCCGAAGCGTTTTTGTTGCCCTTCAGTTTCGGAAACCACCCCCGCTCTTGGGTTCGCCGGAATCGCGACAATGGTCAAGGCTTCGGAAAGCTGTGAACACTGGCGAACTTGGAGTGAAGTTTGGACGGAATCGAGTGGTGGAGGGGCTGGTGGTCCTGGGGACGTCTGGCGAATCGACTATGCAGCGTTTGTAGTTGTCGCGGTAAGAACAGCGGTTTTGAGCTTGATTCCACGTTTGAGCTGCTACTGATTTCTCGCATTTCACCAGATTCTTCTCGCAACCATGGCCTCCTTCCTCACTATCACCTTCACGGCGTCGACTTCGGTCTACTCGTCGAAAGACGACTCTCCTTCGGTTCCCTATCCTGGATTTTCAGATACCTTCAAGCGCTCCTCGAAGATACAAGAGCCAGAGTCTGCCACGAATTACGGGGCCACTGAAAATCAGGATGCGCCCGCTCCGACTTTTGACGATTTGTCGAGCATCCCCAAGCCTCGAAAGGGTTAGTCGCAAATTTCCTCGCAGCCTGAAGCTCTCTTTGAACCTCTTCTTCACAGTCATGTTCTTCGCCGCGGGATCTGGAATCCCCGAGATCAAGACCATTTTGAGCGGAACAGTCATTCGAGGTTATCTCGGATCGTGGACTCTCGCCGTGAAAAGTATCGGGTTGGCCATGTCTGTCGGCTCTGGCCTTTCACTCGGGAAGGTCAGATGGATTTTGCTTCGGGGAAGTATTCAAAATCTAATCTCCTTGCACTCCAGGAAGGACCCTTTGTGCACATTGCGAGCTGCGTCGGCAATATCACCAGTCGATTCTTCCCAAAGTGCGTCGAGTCTGATACTGAAACCCGACTCCAGCTTAAATTGACATCCTCTACCGACAGGTATGACCTGAACGAGGCCAAGCGACGAGAAGTAATTTCCGCTGCCTGCGCTGCAGGCGTCGCCGTCTCGTTCGGAGCTCCTGTAAGCTACCTCCAAACTCTCCGAATGACTACTGACCCTTTTGTGTCAGGTTGGGGGAACGCTCTTCTCACTTGAAGAAGGTATATCACCCGTTATCCCTCTCTTTCCGAGAGCTAACGTTCTCCATCCTCAGTATCATACTTCTTCCCGCCAAAAGTCATGTGGAGAAGTTTCTGGTGCGCGATGATAGCAGCAATGAGTCTCAAAGTCCTCGACCCATTTGGATCAGGCAAAATCGTTCTCTTTGAAGTCACATACGACCGAGTGAGCTTAGAACTGCTTTTACAAATCAGTCAAGTTCGAACTCGCTCGACTCAAACTCATTTTGCAGGACTGGCACACTTTCGAGCTTTTTGGATTCGTACTTCTTGGTGTGTTTGGAGGCTTGTATGGAGCTGTGTTCTGCAAGGTGAGTAAGGAAGAGAGAAAAGATTTCCAGGCGCTGACGAAAAGCGTGCAGGCAAACATTTGGTGGACCCGGAACGTTCGTAACGCCACGTTCCTCAAGTCGCACCCGATATATGAGGTTGCTTGTGTTACTTTGTAAGTCTCCTTTCGCACGGTCGGCAGGTCGGGATTTTACTGACTATGAGAAATATTCGCAGCGTCACGGTGGTCTTTTCTTACCTCAACCCCTTCACGAAAATGGGTATGCATGCCTACTCCCTTTTCTCCCGAGAGCAGCTTCTCATCAGTATTATTCGCCCAGGTGGAACGGAATTGGTCTACGAGCTGTTCAGCGAGTGTCATCGCGCGGACTCTTTCGACGGACTCTGCGTCGCGACTCCCGAGTTGGCCTGGGAATTGGCTTACAGCCTCGTCTTCGTTCTGGTTACGAAGGCTCTGTTGACAAGTGTGACATTCGGTATCAAGGTACGTTCATTGTGTTGATAGTAGAAAGTCAGGGACTGATGTGCGTAATGTCGCAGCTCCCTGCTGGTATTTTCATCCGTGCGTTCCCTTCGATCCCAATACATATAAATTTCCGCTTTATCTGACCTGAATCCTCTCTTCAGCCACCCTCGCCGTCGGAGCATGTGTCGGTCGCATCGCAGGACTCATCGTCGAAGTCCTGCACGCCAAATACCCACTCGCTCCAGTCTTCGAGGCTTGTCGTTCCATGTCGGAAGACGGACCACTTCCATTTGGTCAGGCATGCGTTCTCCCGGGAGTTTGGGCTATGATTGGTGCTGCAGCGACTTTGGCTGGCGTGACAAGGACGACGGTGTCGCTTGCGGTTATCATGTTGTCAGTCTTTTCGAATCTATCCTTGCGGAGGCGAGAGACTGATCAGAATAATGATCGTAGTGAACTCACTGGAACGCTTAACTATACTGTTCCGGTCATGCTGGCTGTGAGTGGTCTATCCTGATCACACAAATCGCGACTTGACTGACGGAGTTGTCTGATAGGTCTTGGTGGCGAAGACTGGTGAGCTTGATGTGCGATGCCCTAACACTCCTGGGGAAGCTGAACTTTTCCTCAAGTTGGTGATGCTGTTGAGCCCCGATCAATCTGTGAGTATTCTGCCTCCTGGTTTCACATTGCACCTGACCAGATTTATCGCAGACGACTTGGTGATCGAGTGAGTTATGCACATCTCTGACAGCCGACTCACGCCTTTCACTGACGAATTACATACTCCACAGACTCTCCGACCTTCCTTTCCTCGATATCAAGACCGAGTACATACACGAAAGTACTCCAGGAGACGTCCTCGATCGTAAGCTTTTTCCGACGTCTTTCCAGGTCACCATGCTGACGGCAACCACAGACGAAGCCCCAACAATCTCTCTCGACGAAGACAACACGGTCGAATCCCTGACCTCGAAACTCGCTCACGTCTACGCCCACGGAACCGGCGGTGGTTTTCCCATAGTCGGGTCCGACGACGGTGGGCAACGAATGTACGGCTACCTCGCCTGCAAAGAGCTCGAACACGGTCTCTCCACCGCGTCCATGTCTCCGTCTGGAACGCCCTGCACGTTCCGGTCAGCAGCGAGTATAAGACAGGGAGTTTCGAGGCCAAGTTCGCAGGTGTCTACGCCGGCGGGGTGCGATTTGAGTTATTTGGTGGATTTGGCACCGGTGACGGTTAATATTCAGACTTCTATGGTCTTGATTCATGAGGTGGGCTTTCTTCACTAAGAGGTTGGGCAGAGAGACTTATACTTCTCCGTTTTTTTAGATGTTCACGAAGCTTGGGATTCGGTACCTCGTTATTGTCGACCAACGAGGGCTCTATCGTGGAGTCATTGAGAAGAATCGCTATCTTAAATACCTTCAGTCAGCTTTCCCATATCTTCGCTATCGCATTGCTCGCCTTGACACTTTTTGACCCACCCACAGATACGTCGAACGGACTCATCAGTCAGCCCATCGGACAACCTCGCCTACTTCAGCATAATCTTTCTTTAATGACACACACGACACGACCAGGCACTCTTTTCACGACCTTCATAACCATCACATCTCTTAGCTTGTCTTCTTCTTTCTGTTTGCAATTTGAACGACCGCCCCATGATTCGGAGAACCCGTGCGCCGAAGTACGTAAACATTTGCAAACCACAGTCTCACGAATACACAGATAGTCGACCTCGTCTAGCTACTAGTAAAGTATCTGTTTCACCCACCATCATCAGCCATCGCTCTTCTCCTCCCACAATCGCACAACTCAAGGCGCAAAGCTTACCGGTCACCAAAATCCCCCAAACCCGGCACGATATACTTCTGCTCATTAAGCCCCTCATCAACCCAAGCCGTAATAATCTTGACACCCGGATACGCCTGGAACATGGCCTCGAGTCCTTCTGGAGAAGCGACTAAGTTGAGGAAGATGATTCGACTTTCGGGGACGCCGTGGGAGAGGAGGACTTCGATGGCTTTTATGGCTGAGCCGCCGGTTGCTGTTTTGTATGAGAGGGGTTGTCAGCTGGCGCAAGAGAGGGGGAAAAGGAGGAGAAGGAAGACGAACCGAGCATAGGGTCGAGAAGAAGGCAATATCGCTCCTTGATGTCATCTGGTAGCTTGGCATAAAAGAGTTTCGCCAAAGCGGTCTCTTCATCCCTCTGGATTAAGATCTTGCCTATCCGTACTGCCCTGTTTCAAAGTTCAAGCTCGGTTCAGCTGAAAGTGACGGCCGCATGAGAGACGGAGATGAGGACGTACCGACAGCATTCTCTAAGACCTGCTTCCATCGCTTCTCCAGCTCTCATGATTGAGATTCCGCAGATCTTTCCTTCGAATCCTACGCCGTTGTATGGTAGACCTGTTGTGTTGAGTTGTTAGTTTGGTTCTTCGAGTGAGGGCTTGGCGGGGAAGGAAGGGGAGGGACGCGCCTGTTGGAGTAGTCACAGCTGGAGGCAGTAAGAGTCACAGAGTCAGCTTGGTTAAGCTTGTTTTCGATGGAGAAGGAGGAGCTAACTCTTATCGACGACTGGGAGATGGTTCAAACCTTCTTCAACGAGCAAACGAATGATGCGATCAGAGTAGAAGATGAAATCAGATCGGTTCGTGTTTGTGTCTCGGATGATTGTGAGTAGTCCTGCCAGCTGTAGTTAGAATAAGATTAGGAAGGGGAACGAGACAGGACGGGAGAGTAGAGGGAGCTGAGTTGTAGCTTACTTGGTTAGTACGTTGCAGTGCAAACGCGTTCGCGGGAAGGGAAGCGGGAGAGATTGCATTGTGTGGGGGTGAGGCGGTAGTCATCGTGTGTGATATGGAGTATGAATAGGAATAAGGAAGAAGCAGCGGGTAGAGATACAGAAAACGTCGGCCGGTAACTCGCCACGAACTTGCAAACTCGCCCGTCGGGTGAGCCGCTCCCGACTTCCCGTCCGTCGACAAACTTCTTCCCTCTCATTTTCCAAGCCTCATGTCCCAGAAGATCTGCCTGAAAGACTACTG
>JASZXU010000920.1:0-12262 GCA_035521515.1 Phenoliferia sp. Uapishka_3
CTCCCGCCCGATATTCATAGCTAACGAACGAACGACCGACCTACCTAGACTCCAAGACCCAGTTCACTTTGATTTCATGTTACGCCAGCTCCGACTGGGAGATAAATGGGCGTCGGCGATCGAGAAGACTATTCAATTATTGTTGGAGGTGAAAGCGAGAGAAGTTAGGAGTGGGGGGAGGGTCAATATTAGGAGGGTTATGGATGTTACTACTGGTGAGTCTTCTTTGCGCTTCGGTTGGAGTAGGGGAGGTGAACAAGAGCTGACTTGTGTTTGACTTGATGTGGGATAGGTCCGTTTATTATGTAGTCTCCCCGAGAAGTTAGTGGTTGATCGGTAGTTGGCAGTTGGAAGTTTGGCTTAATTTGTTGTATGAGATTTAAACGTTATACACGCACGAGAAACCAACGTGTGAGACATCATGGAGGAGACAGACCCACGGCTCAGGAGTTCCCATCCCACAGCGGACGCTCGACCTCCTCTTCAACCTCAACCACCATACAATCCAATCTTCAGCTCTATCTGAACCCTTCTCTCTCTTCACCCTCACTCAGTATGCCGACGCGCATCTCGGAACATCACGAAGACGCCCTCTCATCGGGCCTTGATAGCCTTTCTCTCGAGCTCGCTCCAGCACTGATAGAGGTCGACTGGACCGAGATATCTCTTGGCACCTCAGATGATGGGACGTTAAGCTTAAACACGCGGGCAGGGGTCTTGGGGGTGAGTCTTCTCGTCTTGAAGGCGTGGCTCGACGTCGAATTCGAGCTTATGAGGAAATCGCGTTTAGATTGTAGGAAGAGACGTTCTCAATTCCGTAGCTTCTGAACTAGCACTAAGCCACGGATATGATTCTCCCCTTTCCCTCCGCGTTCGTCTCTTCTCTTCACGCCGACCGCTACCCTGGCTCACCTTCTCGAACCTCGACGTCGCGCCCCAGAATACCAAAACCTCTCTTCTTTCCCACGCACTTCATGCCCGCCTAGCAATAGACTACAACATCCCAGAGTACCTCGATATCTGGGGCAAATACTCGTTATACGCTCAACTTTTTTCGACGTACGTTGGATTGCTGAGCGTTCAAAGAGGACATGGAGTTGCGTTTGGGTGGGCGAGAGAGTTGTTGGAGAGGAGGTTTGGGGAGGTTGTTGGGAAGGGAGGAATAGAAAATGGGGAAGAAGATCGTTTGAAGGAGGGATTGTATTTGGAAATGGGGAATGAGGATAGGGAGTGGCAAGATTTTTTGTGGGGGATTGGCTCGAGGAAAGACGGCGGAGGGAGACGAGGCGAAGAAAGAGGGAGTATTTGTTCCCGGACGAGTACGATAAGTGGTTACTCGGTAATGAGTACTACTAGCTCGAGGATTTCTATCGCGAGTTCGAGAGGCGGTTGTGCGGTCATGGGTTTGGATGGGGAAACACATGAACCGCTGGCGGAGCCTGAGGATATGATGGGGAAGATGAATTGGGAGGTGAGCCCTTCTTTTATGAAGCTTTAAGAGAGCAACTCCTACTCGGAAGCTGATAAGAGATTTTGGGCAGGAATTGGTGAAGAGTATTGATACCGTCGATCGGACGACGGATGGCGTTCTGATGCTGTTCGTGATCTGGTGATTGGCATTCTTCGACCAGGTTCTGAGGTTTGGAATGTGCTAATATCACCGTTCCACAGGAATGAAGAAGAGCAGTACTCTTGGGTAACTTTAGATGTTGCGAGAGAACGTTGTCCTCAGAAGGCGAGTGTGCAATCTCGCGAAAGGTAGCGTTTTCGCTGATTCTCGACTTGACTAGGTTCTGGATTTTTATCAGGTAATCCTTCCTTTTGGTAGATTCATCTTGAGCCGTGTATTGATATACTTCCTTCCCTTCAAACTCAGCGACACCTTCGATTCGACTAGTTCGCACAGCCATTTCGTTTCTGGCACATCGCTCGCCCGAAATTTGCACCTTGTTTCCAATCTCCCATCTTCTTGTAAACACTTTGACGACTCGTAAGATAGAACTTACCCCTCATCAACGTCAACATTGAAGGAAACATGTATGACCTCATCTCGGCCGAACGCGTCCGGATTTTTGAGGAGCCTTGGCGGCTGCGTTGACGTTCGCCTCCTCTACTCTCCACGTCCCCTGCTCCAACCGCGAAGAAGTTCAACCACCCCTAGATCACGCTGAAACATGTCTGAATCAAGACTAGCAGAAATCAGGTATCCTCTTCAGTGTTCCTCCTCAACTCCAACCTCTTCCTCCCACCCACTCGTCGCTGCGTCAACGCCATCAACCTCCGCCTCCCCGCGGAGCCCTTCAACCTTTGAACTATCGTCTAATAACCTCAAAGGTCCGGCTTCGGAAACCTCAAGTTTCGGCAAGCTCCATCTCCTGCAGAGAGAGACAGTCTCGCTCATCACCGCCTTGTTACAGAAGAGGGGAAGCTGAAGCAGCAGGAGCGCATTCAGACGCAAGCAAATCTACCTTCCATTGTGGCTTCATCTCCACCGAACGACTTCACCGAAAGATTGTGAGCATTTACCTCATTCTGTGTTCACAATCTCGTCTCGAGCATCGCTGTGTTCAGATGGGCCTAGTCGCGCTGACCACAACGCCAGCACAGCGTGACGACACAACACCATCCCCACCACGCCATAATGACAGGACATCCACAGGCGTCTTACATCAGTTCTATATCGCAATCTGCGGCCGAGTCACCACTGCCAGGGAAAGAAGTTTGGATTGAAGACTCTGTGGCGAAGACGCTTGGGCGCACGGATCAGGCGCCCACCGCGGAATTTGAAGGCGCCGGGTTGGGGAAGGGAAAAGAGCGAGCAGATTGAGAGAGATAGGTAAGTACATTCTCTTTGTCCCCCAATGTCATTAGTTACTGATCCCAGACGTTCAGCGTTGATGATCTGCAGATGAGGTGGGCGGATAGTCTGAATTGCAGGAGTGTCGCGCGAGCAACTTCTTCTAAGTACGCCACATACTTCGCATGTATTTGCGCAAACAGTAATAAAGTACAGTTTCGAGATCTATTCACCCTTCAAATCAAACGCCCTACTTTCACTCCATTACATTCGGCTCTCGCGGCAACACAACAACAATCAGCCTCGCTCCCCGACATTCGCGCAATCTCCTCAAGCAGCGACAGGAAGACGAGACAAAAAGCCCCATGAAGCCTGATTATTGAGAAAGTATCGATGAACTCGGACCAATGAGTAGCCGGGCGTTGGTGAGTTCCTCTTGGGCCCTTGGCTGGGATGGAATTATTTGCTTGAGACCGCATGACGGCAGAAAAGGATCATCATTTTATCTAACGCTCGCTTAAAACAGTGAAGATTCAAACAGACAAATCAAGTTAGCAGGCGAGCCGGCCGGCCGGTGTGTCGCGCCAAGTGGAGCCAAGGCGGTGTTGCGGGACTCCAAGGTACCCCGGTGTCTCCCCACCAGATTCTCTCAGTCGAGCGGCTTTCTCCCTTTCACTATATCTGTTGACTCTTGCTCAAAACCACGTCACTCGGGAGCTTCACCACCACTCTTCGACTCGAGCGTCTGCAAATCAGCACAATGGCACCAGTTACGGCCCTGAAGCAATCTCGGGAACATGTTGAAGATCGCAAAGTTGTGGCTAATGCCACATCCAATATTCTCACTGGTAGGTCTCACTCTAGCTGCCGAGATCAAGAAGCTGACATACCCACGCAGGTATCCCTCGCGAACAGCTCTTCCGCGACGTCGAAGCCTTCGCACGCGAGAAAAGTCTTGAAGAGGTGCATTCGCTATTCTGAGCCGTCCATATTCCACGGTCACAGATTACTGATGAGCTACCCCCATGTCAGCACATCCCCATTCTCCAAAAGGGTGCTCTGCTAGCCCAGAGTCCGCACGACTTTGATGATATTGCGGAGCTAGACGCGGCCGATAAGGAAGCAATCCACTACGAATACGCGCACAAGTGGAGTCACCCTACGACCATGTAGTAAGAAATAGAGAAAACCAAAATGTGTGGCGTGATTGCTGACCCTCTCGTTGCATCAGTCTCACGATCATTCTGTCGAGTCTGGGTGCTTGTGTTCAAGGATGGGATCAGACTGGGTCCAACGGAGCGAGTGCGTATTCATTTTTTCCGTTCGAGTACTTATCCAGGAGGCTAACAATCTCTTCCGCCTTGCCTCAGACCTCAGCTTCCCCGTGTCGTTCGGAATCGGTGCGAGAGTGGGAGAGCCGAACTACGTTCGAGATGACTAGGCTTGGGTCGCAAGCTCCCATGTAAGGCCAGGATTCCCGCTGATAGATCACAGTTTTATGTCCATGCTCCAGAAACTGCTTCTATTAGGTGTGTCAAACGCAACCTGAAGTCTAAAATAAAAATATTATCGAAACATCAGTAATAAGCAACATCATAATGTGATCTCTCACAATCAAGCATGTTGCGCGAAACGTGTTGCGCAGAGAGCAGGCTGCGCTCACAGGAAATGGAAGAGTAGCCTAGAGAGCTGGCGCCACTGGCACAAGAATTGCTGCCTAGAGAGTGGGCGCAATGGTGAAGGAGTATTCGTAGTGCTGCCCAAAGAGCTGGTGCCACCAGTCCTCATTCACTGGACGTGAAGCGCTGCCTGAAATTTTGATGCGCCTTCGTGTTTTCGCGTGGTGAGTGCACAGAGCCGTTCTCCAGCATTTGTCATCCAGTGGAGTGCAGCAAGCTGCTGTCAATTGGGCGGCGTCCGGTGGTATCTAGCCCTCGCAAGGCCTGCGAAGCATCAACTTCATATGAAAATGAAGTTCTTTCCAGCGCTTCCAAGGTGAGCTTAGCTTTTTTCTATATTGTACAGCGGTTCACCAGAAGAGAAAAACTGAAAAGATACAGGGATTAGTATTGGGCGCATGGACTGGGCTGTATGTCAGAAACCCGAAGAAGGCCAGTCCTGCAACACAAAATGGACTCTCGACCCTCCGGCAAGCTACGGGGAGAGTCCTGACTCACTGGACACAAAACCTTGCGTGAGTTTTAGTGAGTTTTTAGTGCTATCCCCTGTCACCCTCATGGCAGCGTGCACGCCTCGAGTCCACTCGAATGATGTCTTTCGCAGCTTTTCACAGCTGTCTTCGTTTGGTCTTTGGCTGTAATGCATTCACGTTCCTTCCACACTGGACTTGGAAACTCGTTCAAACGACAAAGGCCTCCCTTCCGGGGCCGACAGCAGGCGTGAGAGGACCATTAAGTATGGTTGACAGCGACGAGACTTGAAGGTAAGCAAGAGAGGAAGCCAGAAGAAGCCGAGCGGTACTGCAAGAGTGCCTCCAATGCAATCAACGCACTGGCCATGCGGGGAGTTGAAAGGCGCTAAAAATCGACGCAGAGTTTCAAGTCCAGTGAGGTAGGACTGGAAGAAGGCGGCTGTGAATTGCTTGCGCTGTGTGAACTGCCCACACGAGGAGCAGGGGAAGCACTAAAACCCAAGCAGAGTTTCACGTCGAGTGAGTCAGGACTTTCCCCGTAGCTTGCCGGAGGGTTGAAAGTCCATTTTGTGTAGAGGACTGTGGTGCCACTGGCATATGAAAGTGCTGCCTAGAGAGTTGGCGCCACCGGGACAAGTTAGTGCTGCCTGGAGAGTTGGCGCCACCAGCACAGAGAAAAGGCAGAAATGTCAGTTGATCAGCTATACCACCCTGTGTTGCGTAAGTGAGGTACTCTCCAGCTTCAGCGCGGCGGCAAAAAAAGTTGGATAGCGGCAGGTTCGAACCTGAAGGGAAATGCTGCGAAAGTCGCGCGAAGCAAACCTGTGAAACCTGAGCCTTTGAGGATCGAGATGGCTCCGTCTAACGCGGAGTGCTGGGGACGTTAGACAAAGCCGAACTTGATAGTCCAAGAGACAGAGATACTATTGCACTCAGATTGAGCAAAAAGCGCCAAGAAATGAGCGCGCTACAGCAGCTCAAAGTGCAAACCTGTTCTGGGAAGTACCAGGAATAAATCCTGGCCATTGGCTTGTCGGGTTAGTAGCTACTAAGGAAGTGTTATAGAAGTAACACAGTTTGGTTAAATGAGTGTACCAAACGGTGTCACTTCGCGGAACACAGAGGTGTTCCCTCCGCGCAAGGAGTGACACCCTTGCGTCAACTTCGGCTGGCCAAGCGGAGCAGAGCTCGCCCGTCGTTTCACCACTCTCTACTCCCACTCACACCCTTCGCACTTGCTCTGGAAGTATACTGAGTACGCAGGGATGGACCGTGAAAACCCCTCGTCCTCTCCCGCACCCAGTCCCTCCAATTGCTCCTCACTGGGCTCGAGCGAGGTTGACGCTTGGAGCGACTCCGGCTCCGACAGCGGTGTCCCTCAACTCGCACCATACCGCCCCCCTGCTGTCCCTCTCCCCATCTATAATCCGCAACCTCGACAGCCCTCACCTCCGATCCCAGTGCGCCTTGCCAAGCGCCCACGCGGTAACGAGGCCCCTCCTCCTCGGCAGCCCCGCATCCTCCTCGCAGCCACACGACTCCGCGAATCCCCTCCTCCGGCGCACATCCATGCTTCTACCCCATCACCTTCACCTCCTTCCTCCCCTGTCATTGCGTCGCCCTCATCCGAGCGTTGGCCGTCGCTTGACGGGAACGCAACCGACGACGAGCTTGCCGATGAACAGGCAGCGGCAGCACTGGTTCAGCCGATAGCAATACGCTTTGAGGACGAGGAGGATTACGAGGCGGAGGAGGATGTTGTGGAGTATTCCAGGTGGCTGTTTGAGGTGCAGCTGCCAGCTCCTTGGACGTTAATCCAGTCTGTACGACTTGATGAGCGACGGTGGGTAGTGGAGGGGTTCAGGAATGCGGATGGCTCTCCACAGGTAAGAACTGGGTGAGGATTGGAGGTATGAAGGACTAGGAACGCATAGCTGACCCGCCGCCTTCATTCGCAGCCCGGGAGCTTCTACCATCTCACTTCTCTCGCTGCCGACAACGGCTTTACGAGCCACTGCGACTGTACCGACCAGACCCGGATTCTCGAACGTTGCATCCACCGATTGGTACTGCACCATTCATGGGAGCTTTTTGTAGCGATGGAGAAGCTTTCGGTCGATGGTACGTCATGTTTGGTTTCTTTGGCCCGTTCTCCGAACTATTTCGCTGACCTGGCCGTTGCTCTTAGACAACCCCGACTGTATCGCCATCATTAGGAACGTACACGGCTACCTCGCAATTCTTAGCGTCAGGAATGGCGCCAACTCGGCGCGAGACGAGTCAAAGCGGGTCCTCGTTCGCTGGGTATGGATGAATACTTGGGAGTGTGACGCCCCAAAGTGCAAGAAAGGGGCACTCCCTAGCACCGCTTGCTTGCACCGAGGGAGAGCGAGAAACTACATGAGGGAGGTCTTCTGGAATGGAGAGGATATTGGCGATGATGTTGACGCACGAAGGAACGTCAACGAGCTTGGGGACATGGGTGTGTGCTCTCCTCCAATCTCCAGCGCATAAGCCTGACTCATCTTTTTGCGCAGATGAGATGAACTATTTGCAAAGACACCTTCGTGACCCTGTCAACGCGCGCGCTTATGTTGAGACAAAACCGCGTTCACACCTCCCCATCCCTTCGCCCGCATTCTGCTCGCTCTCAACAGACAAGGTCCCGCAAGTTCCCTTCCTTTTCCCCCACCAGCTCCCAGCCATCCTTCCCATTGGCAACAATGCCCGCTGCTATTGCGGCTCATCAGGATCGGATGCCACCACCCGTCTTCGCGCATGCCGAGTCTACGATATTGATACGGTTGTAGATCGCTTCATTGAAACGCGACGCTGCGATTGTAGGACCAAAGGCGATCGACACACCATAGGCCCGGACCTCGGCGAGTATGGGCTCTTCAACTGGAATAACGAGATCGTTATCATGCACCGACTCATCGACTCGTACACCTCACAAGCCCAGCGATCTGAAACTCCTCTCACCGCCTTCCACCAGCACACCAACGATCAATACCTCAAGACTCGGTCCCCCTATCCCTTCTTTGCCAAAACCACCTTCAACAAAATCCAATACGCACTCACCGACATCCAAGAGCTCGACCATCCTTTTGAGTGCCCCCTCTGTGGCCCAAATCCTCCCACACAGCTCTGGGATGGCGTACGAGCAGCTTTCGGCACTCAGCACAGGACCTCAACGCTTCAACCGCCGACGGAACCGACAGGAATCGAGTGCACATGTGTTCGCCCTCGCACCGACCTGGTCTTCTTGCCAAATAAGGAGCTTCGAACGGCGATGCGGTCAGCTGCCGACACCATTATTTCAATCAATACCGATCGCAGCACTGTCTCGGACGCAGAGATAGTTCTCCGCACGTTTGCAGTCAACACACCCAAAGGTCGGCACCGCGAAGCGACTGCGGCTGCAAGCCTCCTCGAACGACTCCTCATCGATCCTCCCAGCGCCTCCCTTGCCCAGCTGTATTCCACCGTCCTACGCCAACTCTCTGCTCACGAAGCCATCCTTTACCTTGTCAACCGCGGGTGCTCTCGCAAACTTCGCGAAGTTGCCCTCGCTGGCAAGCGCGCAACCGAGATGGATGTGTCTCGGCTTGCGAGAGACTGTCCAGCGTTTGGAAATCTGTTTCGCTATTTCCGGGAAACCGACACCTCACCTCCACCGCAGCTCCAACTCCTCGCAATCGCCGCCGCCGACCGCACCGATGCCGTATTCGCAAAGCTCGACACCCACACACACGACCACGCGGCAAGCAATAATATCCCCCCGGAGCCGTGGCAGAAGACAGGTGTCGTCTACGGAAACCCGAAGATCCGAGAGCGGCCTTTGTATGCGCACTTCAAGGATGGTGGCGGTACCGGTGAGGCGGGAACGCGATGGGGACAGGCGCCGGGACGGGACAAGAAGACCAAGCAAATGCCACTGGAGGCAGAGATTGAGGGCGAGCAGGATAAGTGGTGCAGGAAGCACTACACGCAGTATACGGAGGCTCGACAGACGGGTGGCATCATGGGTGGCTGGTGCCCCCATTCCTTTTCTCTCGGCTTCCACAACATCCCCCGAGCTGAGGGACGAAACGATGTATTCTCAGCGGTTTTCACTCGATGGGAAAAAGCGCCGAGGACCATCATTTACGACTTCGGATGCGCCCTTGGTATTTACTGCTGGGCTCGCGAACCAAAGTATTGGCGGAATACTCGCTTTATGATCGACCAGTTCCATCAAAGCGACCACTCCGCGTGCTCCGACGCATGTCGACTTTCTACCTACATGAAGAACGATCCGGATCTTGTCGACGTCAACAGCAGCGCCGCCGAGTGTGGGAATGCGGGGCTCGCGCGCATTCGCAAAACCGTCAGCTACTCCAATCAGGTTCACGCCATCAAATTCACTCGTAACTTTCTTTGTGTGTGGAACCGCTGCCGCACTCTGGCGCTTTCAGCCAAGCAAGCGAAGGGAAAGTAGAAATGTTACTCAGACTCTTGTCGGTTGTTGTAATTGCATTCATGTAACAGAGATCATCTTGGAATCAGTACAAAATATGCTTCTGAGCTTGGCATGAACTGGGAATAATTTATCTACATTGTGATAGGAAAAAATGGCCTTGAGAGTGGTCTCAAAAAGAGGGCGAGCAGCCTGCTATTTAAAAGTGGGGACACCTTTTCCCAAGGTCACTGAATCACTATACCTCCCTCGGATACTGATAAGAGCGATGAACGGTTCTTTGCCATTCATCTGGGCACTACTTCGTGTGGATGTCCACGAGATTGTTGCCGTCTCCCCGCGGATCCGCAAGGTCACGACTGGGGGCCAACTAGAACCTCTGAAATGTCTCCAAGTATTTGGAACACACTCCTTATACATATCAAACTCTATTCAAGGCGGAAACTTGGGATCTAAATGCGCGAGTTGATTCAAGTTGGGATCAGTCCCAAGTATTCGTCCGAGATTCTGCTCAGGCCTGCGCTTAATAGTATGATTGGTGCAAGCACAAATCTAGATCAAAACTCCTCTCGATCGCCTTCATACATCCTTTGGTCTTGTTTGAGGAAGTTTGGAGCCTCATCGCTGTGCAGGAAGCTTTGGGTCAAGTGCAGCTTGCTGGCTGCGAAGCTCGGTGCCGGCGCGTCTGACGGAGACACTTTGGCCTGAATAGCACTAGTTCCTACAAATTCAAGCTTTCTAGATGTATGTTATCCAAAATACTGCTGTAGCAACTGACAAACAACAAAACAGAATCCGAACTTGGTACCTTTGACCTGTCCAAGTCAAGCCAGTCATGCCAGTATCCATCTCAAAACTCTGAAATCAGTAGAAAGCAGAATTATCTGTCGATTCCACCTATCAATTTCAGGACCTGAGCCCGGAGAGCGCGCCCTTGGCAAGGCGTCTGAGGCTTCACCTCCCTGTCACTGTGCTTCCTCTCACAGCTCATTCAGGGGATCATTAGCAATTCCATTCCCTAATAAATACTTTCAGAACTTCCTTCAACAGTACCGCAGGATTTAGAGATCTGTGGGCCCACCAGTAAGGTATCTTAAAGCTGCAAAGTGCAGGAAGTGACTTGAGGCTGGGTACACTCCCCTGTACCAGGCCATCAGAGTACCTCAGTGATATTCTGATGGCATCCGACTGGCGAGTGCAATTTAATCTGTGTCCCACAGAAGTTTTAGGATTTGAGATGGGCTATTATGCCCTCTTGAGCTATTTCTGCTGAGACGGCGCGGAGTGGGAGGTGCCCAGCTTGAAGGCAAGATTCACCGACAAATTGGCTTAGCTGAGGCGTCAGAATGATTGGAATAATGGTTGCTTCTCGAATACTGACAGGCAGCTGGACAATATAGTGTTAGTTGGGCCTTGTCTGCAGCTAAGCCTACAACGTAGCTCAATTGCCACTTCCCAGGCTCTCTGCGCTCTCATTTTTGGACAAATACTGCTGCTATTTCGAAGGAGACACTTCAATGTAGTATTCTTGATGTTGACCAGAAAAAAACTGCATGTTCAAAAAAGGCCCGTTTGCCCTTACTAACACCTGGCCGTTTTCGCCGTTTTTGACGATTCCTTGTCAGTAGCCCTACATGACTCTCCAGCACTCCAGTCCTTCATAATAGGCTTTGATGGCAATGTAACTGTCCTGCTGCCCAAGATGAAAGGGTTGCAGTGTAATTTGTAGAAGTTAGCCGACGGGAGGCCCAAGACTGCAGAGCAAAGAGTAGCTCAAAACACGGGCAAAGCTCTCGGAGTTTGTGCTGAATTGTGATATACTTAATAAAATCACAGAGGAGTCTATTCACTACCCTCCATACCTGCCAACGCCGCATTTGCCCCAGCATCCATCGCAGCCAAGCGCCTCGACAACGCTGCATTCTCCTCCGCCAAACGCGTGTTCTCCCCGGCCAACTTCTTCCCTTCCTTCTTGCTGGCGTTATACTTACGCTGGATCGAGTTGCTGTCCGAGATCAACCTGGCTTTGTCGGAGACCTGCGCCTGGCGGTGCGTCACCAAAGCATCGCGCCACTGTCCGTTGATCGTCTTGCCGAGTGCGGTGAGGTCGTTGGAGGCCTTGCCGCGGAGATTGGCTGACGCAACAACGTAGTCGCTGTCGTTGGTGGGGGTGTACTCTGTGAAGCTGATGAGCAGCATACCGGCGGCGCCAGTCTTCTTGCAATACATTTGAAACTGTTGCCGAGTTTGGTCAGCTGGAGTTCTAAACAGCAGGCTGAAACGCAAAGATAAGCTCACATCTCGGTTGAGTTTCCAGTGGGAATTCTTCATGCATCGAGAGCGCTTTCGAACTCCTTTCTTGTCCTTACCGCACGCTGCCACGCTCGCGATGGCGGTGTCAGCCAGCTCCGAGGTCACTGCAAACTTGATATCAGCTCAAGTTCTTTCTCAAAATACCAGGATGACACATACTCCACTTCTCCTGCTCTACCTTCTCCTTTGCCCGGCGCACCCGACCCGCCTCCCTATCCAGGAGTTGCTTTGCCGTTGCGGGCACACTCCGCGCCTTCTCCTTCCCTTTTGCGTTGCTGTGCTTGAGCTCCCACTGGAGCTTCCTCTTGAGCATCTTCCGCTCATCCGCAGCTTCCTCATCGTCATCCGAATACTCTCCCACATCGGTAGAGACCTCCTCATCCTCCCAAGGAAACATCTCTCCCTCTTCCGAAGCTTGATCTCCTCCAGTCGCTTCATCCATACCTGCTGCTGCCTCCATCCGTTTAATGAGGGCATCCATGCTGGCCTGCGGATACTCGGGTGTGAGCCCACGAGCTCCGAGTCCGGCGAGGGCGGGATC
>JASZXU010000921.1:0-12261 GCA_035521515.1 Phenoliferia sp. Uapishka_3
ATTCAGAGAGTGGAGGATGGGAGCGGGTAAGGTTGGAGTGAGGTTGGATATTTATTGATATTGTGAGTAATGATGATGAATTCACTCGCGCTACTCACATGTGCTCATGATTTTAATGAGTGAGCAGTTTTGCAAGGTTGTGCGACCTCGCATTATGAGTTCGAGTTCGTGCTCTACAACATTTGATTTATTCGGTTGTTCTCGCCTATCCTGAACCGCTAATACCAATAACCAATATATCTTGAGGGTTCAGGTCATGAAACCCTTTCGGCCAAGCAAACTGGCGAGCGTTGATCGGTAACATCAATAATACCACAAATGCAGCTAGATCATTATGAATTGGAACAGAATAAACAGCACACATATCCTTCAGAAGTAACTTTCCGCACTTCCCTACTTTCAGAGTTCGTAAGCACCAATCCTTCGCGGCCGGCTCAGGCTTGTAAACAGAGTCAGATCTTACGGTGCGAATGAAGACAACGGAAAGCTTTGAAGAAGTTGTCGTCGTGTTCTTTCCAGATTACCAGATCAGCACTCCAAAGCTTCGTATGGTGAAGACATATTCGAAGCCATCCTTCTGAAGATCTTGTAACCCATAATATCACCGCTGGTCGCACTTTCTCTCCCCTCCCCTGGCGACGTCGAGGAGCATCATGGATCGGATCGAACGACTCTCTCCCACCAAGCCAGGTCTGGAGCTACTGCTGATTTTATCTTCCTCACTATCTTCAGGCCTTGTCCCCACTTCTTCGCAGCGTATCCTCTTCAGCATAAAAATTTCCTCATTGCCCTCGCGGCCTCCAGCTCAACCTTGTTCGCCATCAGCTGGCTGCTTTTCACCATTTCCCTCTCAGTATCTTCCAGCGAACATTGTGCTACTGTAATTGAAATGAGCTCGCCCACTCCACAATGAGAGTGACCTGATGGTGAATACTCTTGAAGGTCGGATGCGCGCGTTGTGGTTGGTTGGTGACGGTGAAGATGAAGTACTGGAGCTCAGGGTGTGAGAGATCCGTAACGTTGCTGAATCTGATGTGAGAAGTGATGCTAAAAGACCGCTTTGAGTTAGGTGGGCAGGAAGTGCTGAAAAGAGCTTGTGACGACAGAGATTGACAGAGAGCGGTGAAACGGAGCGGAAGAGGGTTGGCTTGGGTTGGAGTGGGGTTGGATGAATAAAAATTCATATCCTCCCACCACACGTAATCGTCTCATTATCTCCAGATCTTGTAATAAAGATCACGAAGTCATGCCTCAAACGGACCTTTGAAGCCTCCACCTCCACTTGACTCCTATCCGCGAACTTCTGCGGCATCTTCGGCATCTTGCTCCTCTTCTTCCAACCATATTTTACTCTTTCTTCTCAGATGGCAGATTCGGAAACGACGCCTCTCCTAGCTGGCCCACAACAGCCCACTAAAGAAGTCCATGCTTTTGACTTGCCGGCGAGTCGGAAGTGGCAGATCATGGCCGGATGTCAGCTGGCCGTGACTTTGGGGGTGCGTAGTCCGCTCGCTTGATGTTTAGGTTTTTCTGATGAAAACTCGCCGACAACGGTAGGCCATCGACACCACAATCGTAGCGACCCTCATCTCACCCATCGCTTCGTCTTTCCACAAATCAAATCAAGCTTCCTGGCTCGGGACGTCGTTCCTTCTCGCAAACATAACTTTCACGCCTCTTTTCGGAAGATTGTGTGACATTCTTGGGAGACGAGCTGCGAACGGACTTGCTATTGCACTTTTCACGGCGGGGACTGCTTTGTGTGCAGTGGCACCTGGGATGAAGTCGCTCATCCTTGCTCGATTCATCGGTACGCTCCAGGAGTACCCTTCGATGATTCTGAGGAGAGCTGACTAATATATCTGCCTGCGAAGCTGGAATGGGAGCGGGAGGAATGTCAACCACTTCGACAGTTATCATCGCGGACCTTTTCCCTCTCAAGCAGAGAGGATTAATTGCGGCAATCTCAACGGCCACTTGGGCCACTGGCTCAGCATTGGGAGGACCTCTGGGAGGCTGGATTGCCGATAATTGGAGCTGGCGAGCAGCTTTCACCTGTGAGCTTGTGTTCCTCTACTTCTCACGCTGCTTTGCAACAGGAGGGAACGAGCACTGAATCCGTTTGGCCCAGTCCAGGTTCCCCTCCTACTCGCCTCATTAGTATCCGGGATTTATTCTATTAACTACAAAGTTGAAGATGCTAGGAATGAGACGATCAAGGAGAAACTCGCGAGGGTAGATTTTGTGGGCATTGGATCGTTGTTCGTCGCTGTGGCTGGGTTGTTGCTTTCGCTTAGCTTGCATCAGAACCAGCTTTTGCCGGTAAGTCCTTCGTCTACGATTCTATCATTCTATATCGTGAGCACGAAGCTGACCGGACAATCACATCAGTGGTCGAATACCTGGGTTATCGTGTCGACTTTGCTCGCTGTGGCATTCTTCATCATTTTTCTCAGCGTTGAGGCCTTTGTGGCCAAAGAACCTGGTCAGTCGAGAACAGAGATAAGAAGGGGTTTATGCTGAGCTCCGCGATATACAAAGTGCTTCCGTTCCGGCTTTTGCGATGCTACACGCCGTTCCTCGTTTGTGTCGTCACAATCTCTTGCTCGATGGCCAATTTTGGAGTCGTGAGTATCGAGATTTCAGACCCAATACCAAACAAGCGATTGAAACTCTTGTTTTTAGCTCTACAACCTCCCGATCTGGTTCCTCGTGAATGGCTCCAGCACCATTGCTGCTGGCGCCCATTTACTTCCTACCTCTTTCGGAACTGTAGCAGGAAGCATGATTTCCGGAATCGTAAGCTCACTTTTCGTAGCACATTATCTCTAAAATTCGCCATTCACATCTTTTCCTTTCTACTTTGCAGGTGTTGGCAAGGACTGGCGCCTACCGAGGACCCAATGTTGTTGCCGGGTTTTCAGCGTGAGTCGCATCATTTGACCATTTGAATTACCCTTCACTCAATCCCGTTGATCTTCCGCCTCTTCAAAGCTTCCTTGGTGTTGTTCTTTTGGCCAACTTGACCTCGGACTCCAGTGAATTCGCCAAGTGGCTCGACATTGTGAGCCTTTTCGCTTGAACACTCCAGAAGGCATTCTAAATACAACACTGGGCTTCAAAGCTTCCAACAGGACTCGGATGTACAAAGTTCGGTTGTTCTACCAGCGAAGTTGCTGGCTGACGCACCCACTGATACAGATTCTTATATGAACAACACTTCATTCGTCGCACTGATGGCTTCCGTCGCTCGTCAGTGCTTTCATTCTACATCACTAGGAGTATTGAGTTACCGCTGGTCAAAACAGGTGCTGACATCCCAGCCGCGACGGGATTGTTGTGGCTCTTCCGCACGACTGGGCAAATTTTCGGAGTCGCCGCCTCAGCTGCAATCTTACAGTGAGTTTTTGCAGATAGGTTGACACCTGAAAATCTGCTACATAGTTTTCATTTCTCTGCACAGAGGAACCCTCACACAGCAGCTGAATCGGAACATCAAGGGGCCAGATGCCGCGGAGGTAAGTGGCGTCCCTTCTTATCACGGAAAGAAAGGGTTGACCAGACAGTATCTTTAGATCATCAAACTCATTCGCCAAGACTCGAGCGTCATACCTACCCTTCCGTCAGCCATTCAAGTTATTGCGAAGGCGACCTACGGCATCGCGCTGCGAAACGTCTTTTGGCTCTGTGCCGTTTTCGCTTGCATGGCTTGGGCCTGTGCATCATCAGTGAGTTTGAGAGGAATAGTAGGCATAATCCCACCCCCTGATAACATCTCTGTATTGTCAGATCCCTCAACTAGCGCTGGATGTAAAGGTCACTCCGATCCTCGCAGACGTTTCTGCGAGCGATGCAGACGATTTGCCTTGAGGCGCTGGGTTAGGCTGAAAAGTCAAAGCCATTTCCGGGAGCTCAATTCAATCGTCTAGCAAATCCCGCGACTTACCATTCGTTGTTGGCGCTGTTCGATTCATGTTCAGCAGTCCACTACAAATGCGAGCTCTCGCGCTCTCCTGAGCACACTCTGTCCTATCAGTCGCACAGCAATCGTAAAACACTCTACTTCTGGCAGCTTTCTCATTAAGATCTGGACGGCGTTCTGCTTCCGAGAGTGTCACCGAAGCAGGAACTACAAAGGATCCAAGCCTGTGGCGCCTGTGACGGTGCAATGGCAGGCATAAAGATCGCTCAAAGATCTGGTTGAGCAATGTGTCTAGCTGTTTGACGATTTTGGCATCGCTTTTATGTGGTAATGGCAGAGTGGGAGAAAGAAAAAGAGAGCTGAAACGCTTTGTTCGCCGCGGACTTTCGGTGGGCGACTATGATTCCGGGCAAGTTCCCTCTGCATCGTCGTTTCCGGCGCAAGCTTTCTCTTAAGCGGTGATTGGATCAGATTTTAAACACCTCGAGCCTTTCACAATGGGCGTGCGTGGCATCTGTCGAGTCATCCTGCGACATGCTCCATCCGCCATCACTCCTCGCTCCCTCGCCTCCTTCAACGGCGCAACCTTCGCCATCGACGGAACTCATCTCATGAAACAGCTTCACCACACGCCGATCGACCTCTCTCACTGTCCAGCCAGCTCGCTTCACACCCTCGAGGAACACAAGCACGTCCGAGCTTGGTACGACATCATCCGTGCCCTTAAGGGAGCGGGAATCAAGCCGATTATTGTTTTTGACGGTCAGGGGCGGATTCTGGGGAAGCAGGCTGAGATTAGGAGACGAGAGCTGGCGAGTGAAAAGCAATGGGCAAGAAGGGAAGAGAAATTGAGGGCGGAAGCGCTCGCAGCTTCGTTCCAGGACGAGATGAGAACCTTGCCCGCGTTACATCACGTTCCGACGGGCGAGGGCAGAGAGTTTCAGAGCAAGGTGCTCGATAATACCTTTGGTCAGGGTATCGCAACAGAGGAGCTGAAGATATACGTCGATTTTGCCGACACGAGCGAAGCGTCGCAGACTACCAGGGAGGAGCGAGAAAGCGAGGGGTTTCTCTCGACAAAAGACCCCCAGCATCAAGTTGAGATGCCTTCTGAAGCTCCAAGGAGTCACGCGGAGCTTCAGGAGATTTCGCTCGCCTTCAGAACTGAACACAGCGAAGGCGACAAGGCTCCTCTAGTGCCACCAATGTCCGAGTACCAAGAAAATCGGCTCGAGCCTGTAGCGGGAGTACAAGAACTCACAGGAGATGCTTTAGAGGAGGCGATCCTGGGGCTAGAAAGGCTCGAAAGTCGGGAAATACTTGTGGAGAGGAACGAAGCCATCGCGGAGTCCCTCGAAAAAAATTCTCAGTGGCCTCCAAAGTCTGCCTACATTGAAACTACTGTGAGAAGACACTATTTTGATAAATCACCATCCTATATCTGATCAAGTCTCTGTGGCAGCAACTCTTGGGAGCACTCGGCGTTCCAGTCATCAAACCGTCGTTCCCCTCCGAAGCCGAAGCAATTTGTTCGAGGCTCTACGCCCAAGGAGTTGCTGAATACGTCGTATCCGAAGATACCGACGTTCTCATCTACGGCGCTCCCCTTCTCTGCAAAATCTTGACCGATATCATGCCGCGTGCGAAGGCGACGGATGGCGACAAAGCAACTTCTGCTCGCGACACGATGCATGTTATTGATCCGGAGGTCGTGAGAAGGGAGCTTGGATTCACAGATGCCGAGTTCCTGGACTTTGCTTTGCTTCTGGGAACGGACTTTACTAAAAGGATACGCGGGTGAGTACCAGAAATCGGTGTGAGCGCCTTCAATGCATGAACTGATACTTTGTTGTTTCAGCTTTGGACCAGTGAAAGCCCTCAGTATGATCCAGTACGCCTGCATCCACTACGAATCCTTTGCTCGCAAGCGCTGACGTCCTTCATTGTCAGCCTACACGGCTCGATCGAAGCGATGTTTGCCAGTCAGCCGAAGAATTCGCCACACGATCCCATTTCATACCTTGGCTCTATTGACGTAGCCCGTGAAAAATTCAGAAATCCTCCATCGATTTCTGTGGACAGTTCTCTTGAGCAGGGTGAAGAGAATTCAGAGCAGCTGCAGGGACTTTTGCGCGAGTGGGGAATTGACTGGTGCGCGCAAGCTTGAAATTAAAGATGAACACTTGTTCGCTATCCCCAATAAGAAGCTGGTACGCATCAGACGTTCTAACTTTCCCAGCTCCTTAACAAATTTATCACAAGCCTTGTGGCTCCATCCGGCTTTCTTGCCAGATTCTCGCCTCGCTGGCGTCGCAAGATAAAAAAACACCCGAGTCACGTAGAGTCCCGCTGTTGTTAGTTTTTAGATTCAACGTGCTTCGACTTTCTCACGGACCTGTTTGTTCCGCTCAACATCTGTTTGTTTGCTCAACGTGAAATGGAAATTTACGACATTCGCGGCCCCTTCATCACATCGGGTAAGTACTCAGTTGCGCTTGGCCGAGCAAAGGCAGGTTCAGCCGTTGAGAAGTCGCGAGCCGAGCCTGGATGTGTTGATATCTTGCAGATTCTAGGAGGGCGTGCATGCCAAGTGATGACGGTGTGTCACGGTGTAACTGGCGGCCGCCCTCGGCGCGAAGAGATGCAGCGTCGATCTCAACCCGTCTGTTGTTATGCTTTGACGGCAGCAGCCTGGAAAGGTGAGGAGGATCAGGAGTACACGGCCTTGTTGCCCACTACTCCCAATCACATCCCTAACCTTGAACCTCAAGCTTTCAAGGTGGGCGCTACCGCTGGCGACGTCATGGATGGCTGCTCCCTCGGCCGAGTCAGAAGATGGGGATCGATGGTGCCCCACGCCGCCTCCGACGCTAGCGGAGTTTGCGGATAAACTCATGTTTCGGTTCCTCTCAACTCTCCGCCTCTTCTCTTTCTTGCACCAACCACCACTTCGACATGATGAGGACGTCCACAACCCTCGCGCTTCTTTCAGCAATTGGCTTCACAGCTGCGAAGGACAATGGCGTCGGAGTCCTCCCGGCCCTGGTGAGCTCCGCTGTCACTCTTGTGGAAAGTAAAGCTCATACTGATGGCTGTTTGAACTAGGGATGGAACACTTGGAACACCTTCTCGTCCAGCATTGATGCCGCCTTGATCATTGAGTCTGCTCAAGCCATGGTTGATTCAGGAGTGCGTCTCTGCTTCGCGCTGCGCTGACCTCGTGCTGACGTTCATGTTTGCTTTCCCTGTAGCTCTCAAAACTCGGATACGAGTATATCAACATCGACGATACCTGGCAGGAGACCTCGAGGATGGCGAACGGAACCTTGAGCTACAACACCACAAAATGTTCGCCGTCTTTCCCTTTCTTATCAGCTTCGCACATGCTAATTTCCTGTCTTCGCAGTTCCCGATGGATTCAACACCGTCACTGATCAAATACACGCCCTTGGATTGAAGGCGGGACTGTACAGCACTGCTGGGTCACTGACTTGTGGTGGCTTCCCGGCGTCGCTGGGGTACGAAACCGAGGACGCGACTAGCTACGCCAACTGGGGATTCGATTACCTCAAGGTAACCATTCGTAATCTCTACTCTTGCTTACGGAAGCTAATGAACATGTCTTCACAGTACGATAATTGCTACAACGAGGGACAATTTGGAAACGCCAACATCAGCTACGCCCGATACGAAGTCATGAGCGATGCTCTGAACGCCACCGGCCGCCCTATGCTGTATAGTCTCTGTTCTTGGGGCCAGGTAAGCCGCCAAATGAGCTGCTCATCAAACTTGGTCTCATTTTCTTTTCCGTGATGCGTAGGACAACGTTTGGGACTGGGCTTCCACCATCGCCAACTCCTACCGTATCTCTGGAGACGTCTACCCTCGCTTCGATCGCAAAGATGACCGCTGCCCTTGTGAAACCTACGATTGCACTGGAGTTCAGGGATACCATTGCTCAATCACCAACATTGTCGAGAAGTCAGCGCCTATTGGACAAAAGGTCCGCGCCGGAAGGTGAGCATACCAACATGACGATTTCTTGCAAATCTTCTCGCTAATGGCTTGCAATTTTTCCAGCTTCGGAGACATGGACGGACTGGAAGTCGGAAATGATGGAATGTCTTTCACTGAGCAAGTCAGCCAAATGTCAATGTGGGCAATCAACCGCGTGAGTCTTGGCTGCTTTCGACTTCGCGGGAGTTTTCACTGACCGGTGTGGAATGCACAGTCGCCTTTGATCCTCGGAAACGACATTCGCAACATGACCAACGACACTATGGCCATCATATCCAACAAGGCTATCCTCTCCATCAACCAAGATTCTGGAACGACTCCCGCCTACCGCGTCTGGAAGAAGGACGTAGCAGCCAAGACCGACTCAACTCTCCCTAGCTGGCAAGTTCAGCCTACCACAAATGGCACTCTTCAGCTCTGGTCTGGTGGCTTGACCGACGGTGGAGGTCGATATGTCATCACGCTTTTCAACACCTCGCCACAAAACATTACATTGGACGTTTCGCTTCTCGAGGCGTTCAACAGCTTTGACTTCGTAAGTTCTCTCCACCCTGAGCCTTCCGCCTCCCCTTCACGTCAACAATCCTGTTCCTAACTTTTTCTGACAATAGCCCGACGTCGCCACGAAATCTTACAGCGTCTTTGACGTCTGGGCGCCCAACCCTTCCAACCCAACACCGCTGAACGCCACTCGCGCCGAGATCGCCTCAACCGCATACGGAGTCGCTCTTCCCGGAACATTCTGCGGATCAATCCCGAGTGTTGCCGTTGAAGCACACGGAGTTCGTGTCTTTATTTTGTCGACGAATGGAACTTGCGCGTCCGAGGAGCCGATGATGGCTAGTAGGATGATGGGTAGGAGGGCGTGGGCTTCTGAGCTATATTGAGAAGTCTGAAATGAGGGAATGAACATAGAAAGTGAACAAATCGAACGAGACTCCTTCAGCAACGCGCGTTTTCAGATTGAGAGAAGCAATGGTAAGCTAAGATTGCGTAGCTCTTTCGAATGCACCTAATATTTACAGGTCATTGAGACTCGAGGAAGAAATGGAAGGTTCCGCTTCGATTGAAGCACCACCAGCCCGCATCAATCTGCGAAGTAACAGCGAAATGAAAATGACAACGTCCGTACTAACAAACAATATACATCGTCCCCTCCTCTCAGGCGAGCCTAACTCCTCGCCAAGACCTTCGCCAGTTCCTCCTATTGACCAATATAAATCGTTAGTTTAAAGCTTCTCCACCTCTCTTGAAAACGCAAGAAGAAGTACGAACCATATTCAACCTCCTCCTCGAGTCCACTCTCGAGCCAGCCGAGGTGTTGTACCAGGCCATGAGTTTCCCAACAATGACTTGTAGTTTTCTCGTTTGGATTCGGGAATAATGAGCGGCGCGCATTTCGGTATTCAGGAAGTCGAGGAGGTTGGGAGCGACGATGAGTAGTGCGAGTGTCTGAAGTAATGGCGTCCCTTAGCAATCGTGAAGTTGGCCAAAGCAGAAAAGGCTACTTACCTGCTCTAGTTCCATGAACACCTCCGTGAGTCGCTCGTCGCCCAGTTTTGTAATGTGCGCCTTGAGCCACTTGACGTCCTTCGAAACCCAAGCGAGTGCAGCATCACTAATCCTCGCCGGCTGTCGATCAATAAGGTACGACTATTCCTCCTCTCAAGTCAGCCTCCTCTCTCTTCTTCCCAAACCCAAAACCAAAAATTCACACGTACCATAAGCACCCCAGCACAATGCGCCAAAGCTCCCTTATAAACCACATCTTTCGAGAACTCGGGCAACTGAATCAAAACGCTCATCATCACCGTACTCAAGAAATCCGTCAAATCCATCAAATAAGGACTCGGCTCCGCATTCGGTGGAGGTCCTTCCCTCTCTTCCCAGTTATATTGAGCTTCCTCGAAGAACGAGTCGGACTTTTGTGAGACGTTGGTTACTATTCGGTTTTGAGTGAGGGTGAGGGTTTGTTGGAAGGAGGCGAGAGAGTCGAGATGGATTGTGCCGCCGCGTTGGGTTGCTCTGTGGGGTTTTTTTTTGAAGCGCGCGCGGGTGAGCTTCGTTTCGACCTGGTGGTGAGGCAGAACGTACCGGAGTGTGACAAGAAGAGTCTCGAGATCTGAACAAGCAGTCTGGAAGAAAAGAACGTTGACGACGATTTGAGAAAGTTGGGAAAGGTTGTTGATCATCTGTAGTCGGCGTTGAATATTTTCGCTGACTTGCTTGATGAGGAGGTTATCGAGGGCCTACATTCATTGACTGAATCAGCTTGATGTCACACAACCAACGGATCGAGAGATCCCACCTTCCGTAACACATCGTCAATATCTCGATGATGCTCCGCGAAACCTTCCGAGAATTGATAGTATTGCTCCGTAAAGGATCGAATATCGATACAGCAAAGCGGATAGGTCTGCGAGAAGGGCAGCGCCAGGGGGAAACCGGGTCTGAATCCGATGCAAATAAGAAACTGAAAGTAAGTGGCAGGAGGAGGTGAAAAAAAGGGAATCGGGAGACGAACGCCTGCAACTCGAGCGCACTCCATTCTCCAACAGTCGGGAGCCAACTGACGCTGACGACTTTCTCGAACTCTTCCGGATCGTTGACCACCATCTGTTGATGATCATCATCCAGCACGATCTGTTACCGTACCAAATACTGTCAATAAACCCACATTCTCCCGACGTCGAAGAAAGGAAAAAGAACGGGAAGGGAAGGGAGCGTACCTGCTCAAAGTCTCCACTGAACTTTCTCTGAAGCAATTCCGAGTAGCGCTCAAAGAGCGTCAACAGCAAATTATTTAGCTGATTGACCGAATAACCGTATCCCTGTCGCCCCGACCCAAAAGAAAGCTCAATCAGCGTCTCTCAAGTCTCCTCGCTCCTCTCCACCCTTAACCCAAAACAGAAAGGAAAAACTCACCTCCAGCGTCTGTACAAAAGTCAAAACCTTAAACTTCGTCCCCAAAAAGACTTCCGGATCTTCACAACCTCCCAAACCCTCATCCACAATCCTAACAACTCTCTCACACATCCCATCCCAAAGATCTTCCACATCCTGTTCGCTCCTAAAGCTATTCGTTGTCGTCTTCAGCACATGTGATTCGATCAAGAAAAACCCGACGATTTCTTCGAGGAGGGCGGATAGGGCCGGGAGGGAGAATGGCGTTAGAGAGGCGGTTTGGGAGAGTAAGAGGAAAGCTTGGGCCTGTATGAAGGAGTTTAGCTAGGACGGAAGACTGGTGAGAAGAAGGAGGGTTGAGGGAAAAGTACGTACACGACGATCGGCTTGGTAGGATTGTTGGAGTTCTTCTCGTGCGTCAAGAGTGTCGTAGATGTGGATACATTGATAAAGGGGTTTGAAGTCGATCCTAACCGTATCATTATCCAATACGTTGTCTGTTAGGTGGATGAAGACGAAACCATCGTCAGTCATCTCCCCTTCAAACCCCTCACACAGCATGCAAATTGAAAACTCCAAAAACGTGAACGTACATTCATGTCTCTCACTAACGCCCAACTCAATCGGACCATTAATCTTTGTCAACCCCACACTCATTTCCCTCCTCTTCCTCGCCGCCCATCTTCTCCCTCTAGCTTCCATCGCTTCCAACGCTCCTTTTCCAACACTTTGAGAAGCTTCCCGGGCTTCGTACATCCAGGCTTTTAAAGAACGAGTGACGGATTCTCGGATGGCGGATCGAGAGGAGGGGAGAGAGGAGAGCATGAGGAGTGCGAAGGGATAGTGGAGGACGGGCTTTAGGTGCGTGGTTTGGAGGTCTTCGAGTTGCTGTTGGTGGGTGGATGGCGTGATTTGGTATGAAAGGATGAGAGAGGAGGGAGAAGGGAAAAGGGCGGTAAAAAATGAAAGAGAGAATGGAAGGGAGATGAGGTGATGTATCAACGAAAGAGAGTGCGGAGCGGCAGATGTGTCGATGAACGATGGGAACGAGGTTAGTAAAAATCAGCGACCAATCCTCTCTATCAAGACAAAAAGAACCTCACGCACCCTCAAAGCCGAAAAGAATTTCCCTCCCTCAATCAACCCCGTAACCCTACTCGCCATATCCAAAACTCTCAAACAAGCCTGAAGTGTATCAATAGCCTCATCAATATTCTGCCCTACCCTCCTCGCATCCAACAACGCCTTTTTCTTATCCGCTACTCCTCCACCGGATTTTTGAACTTCTTCGTTCAGCTCTACGACGCGGTGCTTGAGGGAGACGGTGCCTTGTCGAACACGGAGGAGGGCGGAAACGGAGGAGACGAAATCCTGTGCGTTGGAGGCGGGGGTTGTTAGCGCTTTGCTTTGTACGATGG
>JASZXU010000922.1:0-12258 GCA_035521515.1 Phenoliferia sp. Uapishka_3
CTAACCACCTCCCATCCACAGCCCTCCTCCCCCCAATCTCGCGCCGAAGCTCTCTCGACAATCTTCTCCCTAATAAACTCCCGCGATGACACTCTCTGCAATTTCGCCGACCTCCCACCGAATACCCAATCCTGTTTCGGCGAAGGAGGGGAGGAAATGAAAGTCATTTATAGACGGTTTGCGACGTTGTGCTTTTGTCTTGTTGTGGATGAGAGTGAAAGTGAGTTGGCGATCTTGGATTTGATTCAGGTTAGTCTCCCGTCACGGGCTGAGAAAGCGAGAGGTGCAAGCTGATGCTGATGTGCGCCGGATACTTTGGAAAGGTGTTTGTAGAATCGTTGGATAGGTGTTTTGAGAACGTGTGCGAGTTGGATTTGATCTTTCACTTCGATGAGGTACGCCTCCTCTCTTCGCTACTCACAGCTGTGTTCACCGAGGACTGAGCGCCAATCCAACAGGTGCACACGCTCTTGAACTGTCTTATAACCGGCGGACTAGTGCTCGACACTTCAATAGACTCAATACAACAGAGGTGAGACCCCCTGCTTCCCCTTGTTCTTCCTTATTGGGGCCGAGCTGACTCGTCCACCCGAACTTTAGCTTCGCAGCTCAAATGAAAGCTCGAAAAGGATCAGCTGCGCCTGCTCTTAGTTTGAGCTCAATACCCGGTGCAGATTCTTGGGATAGGCTAGGGCTGGGAGCTTTCACGGGAAGGGGTCGATGAGCGGCGAGCGGAGGTTGGGAGAGGAAGTATGAGCCACGGAGCGCAGTGCATGTTGTACCAACAAGATTTAGTAAGAAAACGAGATATTGATTTAACAGAAGATACGGAGATACGAAGATGGGCGTAGCCAAGATATCACAAACTACACCCCTAAACTACCAAGCGACCCTTCGAACCTCCCACCTACAAGCAGTTTCCTGCGCCCCCGACTTCATCACTTCATCACTTCGCACTCCTCTTCTTCTTCGGCAAGCTCACAAACTCCGCATCTCCGAAATCCTACACCCACACCAAAAACTCATCAGCTCCCACTCTTCGCCAAAGAACGACTTCAAGTACTCACAGCAATGATCCCTTCAGCCTCCTCCTCCCTCCCTTCTTGAACCGGAATAGCGGGTTGTCCCGGCATCCTAATGAAGCTAAATCGACAGACTTTGAAGCCAGATTCTCCGACGTCCATCCAGGCTTTTGTGCAGAGGTAGAGCCCGTCGTAACGGTATCCTGTTTCCGGGGCTGTCATGTGCGAGCAATGAAATCAGTTGCCGAAAGCGAAAGGATGAGTGGTGGAGAGGGGAGAGGAGGAGAAGACGAACCAAAACATGATTTTCCTTTGAACCCTCTCACGACCCTGATTGGTTTTTGAGTATCGACGGATTTCTAGACGGGTGAAAATTTCAGTCAACTTCGCTTCCTCTAACGTCTCAAAAGTGGTGAAAACTAACCTTGAGAGCAGCATTGACAGCGGTAAAAGTTTGGTCGGAGCTTTGAGGTGCGGTGCGGAGGTTCTTGGGAGCTGCTTTGGTGCCTGCGAGGGGGAATTGACGTTGAGAAGAGTTCGAGGCGAGAAGTATAATGAGAGAAGCGTACCCTTGAGATCACGTCCTCCAGATCCAGTGTATGTGAACGCGTAACCTATTGTCGACAGTCGAAGGTCAGCACTCGCGCCGTTGCTTCACTCCACAAGCGCGCTCACCAAGATCGATATCCTATATTCAACAAATCGCATCAGTCACCGTTTCACCAGCCAAGATAAAAAACAAACTCACATCCTCATAACCCCCACTCAACGCAACACTCCAAACGCCAACATGTTCATTCCCACTGATACCCGCGACAACAGGCGCATGGATCCCATCCTGACTACACGCGATCCTAAAATCCCAAGTCTTCCCCACTGGAGTGAGCTTCTGCGAACCGAAAATTTTGGGGTTGGGTCGTTCTTTCTTGTTTAGCGTTGGTGCTGGAGGGAGGCGGGGTAGGAGGGAAGGTCAGAGCGGTTTAGTTAGGTTCTATGGGTATAGTGAAGGCGGGGGAGAAAAGAACTTACAGCGACGTTGCTTGCCTTCTGCTCGTTCGCCATCTGAATCAGAGTCATACGCCAATCCATTCGGGTATTCCAACGAACTCTCGAAGTCCTCCCCCGCTTCCTCCCTAGCGAGCTTCTCCGTGATCCTCGAACTTCTCCTAGCGGTAGGAGATCCACCATCAGAGCTAGACGATAATCCCCTCCTTGCTTTCAGTGCAGGAGGAGTTGAATCAGAGCTGGTGGTAGAAGGAGCCTTTCGCTTCTTAGGAGGAGGAGTAGCAGCCGCGACTGTTTGCTTAATGGCGGCTGTGATGGAGGGCAAGCCGAGTTCGTGAAGAAGAGCTCGGTTTTTGGCTACTTGGGCCGCGCGGTGTTGCTCGTAGGCGTTGGAAGGGGGTGCCATGGTTGCGAGTGTGGGAGGTGTGCTGGGCGTTGCAAGGGATGGGCGATGGGCGACTGGGAGACGCAGGAAGTCTTGGCGGGGGGAGGAAATTCGCTTGCAGTAAGAGTTGAAGAAGGGGGGAAGGGAAAGAGGGAGGAGACAGAGCGAGCGCAGATAAGAACGTCCCGATCACAAAGTGTGCTCGGTCCTTCTCCTTAACGACGCGTCGAGGCTGCACAAACAACTCGACGCGTTCTGCACGCTCTTGCTCCCTCGAAAACCTCTTTGGTAACTGGTCCCCCGCTTTAAAAGCTCTGCGAACCAAAAAAACGCGACATATAGTAACGTATGCTCAAGAGCGGGGCGAAGGTGTGACGAAAATGTGAAAAGAGGTGTATGTCAAATCCAGATGGTATACTTGCTAATGCAGGGTGTTGCGAAGACAGAATACTAGAGAAAGTAAGGAGAGAAAGGTATACATCTCGCGGTAGGTAAGTGAAGGGGGAACGAAGAAAATTATCCAATCTCAATAACGAGTTCCAACGCACCAAGCGCGCCAGCTCGCCTGCCCCACTCTTTCCGTGAAAAACATTTGATTGCTCGGCGCATGGGTTCCTAAAAAGACGATATCGCGCGGTTCGGTACTCTTTGATGTTGTGGTAGGCGTGAGGGAAACGGCGGCTGAGAAAGGTGCTTCGCCGTGACCGCCACCGACGGCGATTGCTTTGACTTCAGTGTTGCCAATACCGAGGATGACAGTCTTTGTACCGCCGACGATGAGCATCTCGATTCGTCGAATTACGTCGGTTCCTGCGTCTCCGTCGGCGGGCTTGTCGAGACTCCATACAAGAGGCTTCTTGATCACGGAGCGTCCGTCGCCGGTCACGACTGAAAAGGTGGCAAACATCATTAGGTTTATGTCTACAAATGAGTGATGGAGAAAAAGACTCACTACCAGAAAGGTTCCGACTTCGACACACAAAGAACAGTCCCGGTGGTCCATTCGCACGATGTGCCGCTCCTCCCAACAACGAAATAGGCGAAAGCAGCGGATAATCCTCATGAGCCGGCGGTTCATCCTCCTTACCTCCCCTATCCCCCGTGACCGTGATCGAAGGTCTATACTCCGACTGATAATCCGGAACGTCGTCCACAGAGCTCGTGACGTCCGTATAGAGTGGTGGAATAATCCAAGCTGAGGCAAGTACCGAAGACGGCACAGGAGGGACGAAGGGGAGTTGTTGGAATGTACTGTATGGAAGAACGGTTTTTGCTCGAGGTGGAACTACCGGTGGAGTGTCAGGTCCTGTACTTGTTCGTGCGACGCGGGGAGCGGCTTCAGATGTCGAACGGCGGGGTGTTGGCAGAGGTCTCTCGTTTTCATTCGATTGGGTTCCCGGCGGCTGAGGAGATGGCGAGCGAGATGGATTGGAGGAAGCCGATCCAAGTTCGAGTCCGCGCGGGAGCATGCCGTCGAGTTCAGCAGCGTTTTCGTCCTCGACTGCAGGCTGCTCAGCGAGCGCTGGATCCGCAGGATGAAGAGTTGCGGATAGTGGCGGCTCAAGTGGTGCTGCTCCTGGTTCCGCTGTGTTCTCCGTAGCAATATCTCGAAGACGACGCTCTCGATCTCTGCGCGCTCGTCGCTCCCCACGCCCGACGCCGACTTCTCGCACCCTCACGGTCGCAGGCTCTAACGCAAAAATTGACTCCGGGTAGACCAAATCTGTAGAGAAGCTTTCAGAAGGCTTTCAAGGATCGAGATGGATTCTGAGCTCACAAATATCGATGAGGTCGTCCCCCTGGATCTGAAACTCGATAGTTCGTGGGTTTTCGGGGAGGACAAACGTTCGATTCAAGGACAACGAGATACTTCGAGATCCCTGCAAGAGTACGGGTGTCAGTAAGCGAGTAAATCAAGCCCACGACTCGACTGACTGTGAAGAGCTCGATGCGTTCTCCCTCATCTCCGCACAAGACAGCCAGGTAAGTTCGCTTCTTCGTTTCAACAGCACGAAGAAGCCGAGCTCCTTTCGTTCGAGCGAGCTTGACGTATTCAAGCGGACTATTTGACTATTCAAACAGTTTAGGTAAGCGACAAAAACTCAATGGACAAACAGAACGTCGGACGTACGTTTGCCGGGTGAGCTTCTGGGGGCACTTGGCTCGAAGCAGGAAGTGTGGGTGCATCTTGAGGCAGGGTAGATGGAGGTCGCTTGAAGTCGTGAGGAGGAAGAGGACTTGAAGGCAGTCGTGGTGGCGGACTTGGATATCGTGACGGCGTAGGGCTTGGATCCTCAGGTCCCGTCGAGCGAATCATCTCAGCAAGATCTAGAGTGGGAGACCGCTCTCCATTGACAGGTCGAGGCATCGTTGCTGCCCCTGGTACGAGTGGTGACCGAGAGTGCATCGATCCTGGGCGAACTGGAGAAGGAGAGCGTACTTGACTTGACGCAGAAATTTTCGGTGACTCCTGAGATGGCCTGCGAGATCGTTTGTAGGTTTGTGGAGGTGGAGGATTCGAAGGACGTCGTGGGGTAGGTATCGCGGGGCCGTCTTCTGGTCCAGTCGAGCGGATCATCTCCGCGAGGTCGAGGGTTGGGGAGCGCTCATTCTTCGAGAGTCGCGGTAGTGTCGCAGCACGAGGGACGAAAGATGCTCTAGGCTGGATTGGCTCTTGTGGAGCCGGAGAAGGAGAGCGAGGAAGTGTACTTCCGCTCTGCCCAAGCCGCGGGGTAGTTGTGGGGTTTGCTGGTGGTACTTCGACGCGAGTCTTGCCCTTTTCGTCCTGATCTGGTTTAGATGCATCCAGCGCTTCTTCCTTCATCATCACTGGATCCAGGATCATAGGGTAACCGTCGCGAAGGTCCAGCTCGCTCATCTTCTTCTCAATCATGGCTCGGATGCCGTCGAGTGCGTAGACTGAACAAGTAATTCCAATAAGATCGCAGAACTTTCAAATGTAGTTGAAGAAGATGCTGACCTCGGATGTGATCGTTCCGGCCCGCAATGGCTAATAGAATGTTGCTGCGTTCACTGAGGACTGCGAGCTCCTTGAAACGGGTCCGCTTGATGAGAGGAATTGGCTTCCGAGTCTCTCGTCGCTTCTTTCCGTGAGTTCGCATAGGTAGGCTCCCGGGAAGAGGGATCGGGAGGAAGTCCAGTCCACCAGTTGTACCTGTTGGTTTGTTTCGTCAGCGCTTCGCAAGAACGCCTTGCTGATAGGATATATTATCACCTATGAGAATGTACCTAAACGTCAAAGCGTTAGATCTCATCATCAAGAGTTTTGTTAAAGAGCCAACTCACTTGTCGTCTAATAGAGCCCCGCACAGTGGCTGAGAATTCCGAGAAGTTGACAGCGGCTGTGTGAGAGGGACGAGGGAAAGGCCAATCGAGCCCAAAGTTGGAGGGGGTGGTTGCGGTGAAGAGCTTGAGGAGGTAGGCTTTCGATTTGATTGTGAATTTGATCGACCGTTGAGGAGGGACGAAAAGGCGGTGCCGGGAAGGGAAGGGGAGCTTGCGAGAGGGCTTGACGGTGGCCGGATAGATGATGCCCTCGAGGCGGCGGATGGAGCTTCGCGCAGAGAAGGAGAGCTCTGAGGTCTTGGACTGGCTCCAGAATCTCGTGCGGAGTTGGGACCCGGTGGAAGCCTGTCAAAGGAGGAGCGGAAACTTCTGGCTTCCGGACTCGGCAGACTCGAAGATCGACTATGGCTGGCTTGTCTTTGTACAGAAGCAAGACTTGGGTTCCCAAGAGCCGGATTTTGGAAACCTTCTGGGGCGGAAGGGGAGCGGGGCACGAAAGGCGAAGTTGGGGCGGAAGGGAATGTCGCAGATGGGTTTGGTGAGCGCGGGGAACGGCCGAGGAGGTTTGTGAGGAAGGATCGAGGTCCTCGGGTAGACTATGGCAAACGAAAGGTTGTCAATAAATTCGAAGAGTTACTGCAGAAGAAGATTGAGCCCACCTGACTCCGCACCAGTCCAGAGGAGCCAGAACTGTCGGACGCGAGTAGCGCCATAGGTCCATTGGCTACGCTCATAAAAGTCCCAGTTCCTACGGCCCGGTTGTGGTTGGGGAGGTTGAGATCAACAATGGGTACTGGTGGTAGGCTGAGGGTGGACGAATTTGATGAGGTGTCCGTGGAAGCGGTCGAGGGCCGCGTCGAGTTCGCCACCTGGGGTGATCCTGACGGGGGCCGGAGTGGAAGGTCCCGTTCAAGTCGCTCTAGAGGCGAGCTTTGATCCGAGATCGAGTCGATGGACGGAGAGTCGTCGGAAAGTGGGAAGGGGATTCCATCCAAGTCGACGGGATGTCCGCTCCCGCCCACGCTCGAGTCGCTGGCCCCCGCCACTGTTGCTGCTGCAGCAACGTCGGCGAGGAAGGCTTCTTCCTTCCACCTGTCGCTATCTCCTCCATCCCCCTCTTCATTGACCTCTGCAATCGCTCCTGACCTTCCCAACTGACGCCCCTCAACAGCTCGGTCGCGCATGTCCTCCAGCAAGCGGAGCCGGTGTTGCGCTTCTTGATGCGAGAGAGCTGCTTCGCCAACGCCTAGTCCGATGAACACGCCTTCGTCTGACGATGGAAATGGGCTCCGAGGGCTCACGGTGTCGATAGGGTGCGAGAAGGCGGCCGAACCTGCGCGGTCGAGAGAGGAGGCCAGAGAGGCTGGCGGCAGCGTTACTGGCGTCAGCGGAGGATTGTCTAAATCCTCAGCTTCGCCAAGCTGATCAAATAGATCATATCGTCTGACCCCCTGCGAGCTACTCTGCAGCAGACTTTCGATTTCCTGCGCTGCCGCTCGCCCCTCGTCCACATCCTCCCAGCTGTCAAGCCTATCCGCCCCACGCTCGCTGTCACTGTCCACCGAGCCTTCGGTGCGGTCGGTCCATGCATTTGAAAGGCTTGAGGGAGGCCGAGCGCCAGCTGACGGAGGGATGTAGTGTTGAGCGTCTGGCACAGTTATCGAGAGTGGCCTGGTGGGGGCGAGGCGGCTGGAGCTGGCCAAGGAAGACGCAAATGAAGACATGGTGGCACCTGAATCTCGACTGGAGGAAGAACTTGACGCGGTCATCCTCGCCTTCCTGTCGCTTCCTGGTCGAAGAGAATGCCGACCTTGCGGTGCGATTGTCGAATGTGGTCGGCCGCCTCTCCTTTGTTGCACGGATCCTCTCTGCTGCCCCCCTTAGCCGACAGGGAGTGTGTCTCAAAGGAGATACGCTTTCTTTTGAGCTTTTCCTTTGAATGTAGTGGGCGAGGAAGTGAAGTGGGAGGTGCTAAGAAAAGAAGGTTGCTGGAAATGGAGATCCGCTCTTGGCCAACGCGCTACAAGTCAGCGTGCGGAAGAACTCTCGCGCTCGCGTGGAAGCCATCCAGCGCTCGAAAATTTTCCCTTTTTTGCGTCTTCGAGTTTCACTTTTGGTCAGGCGACACAAGCGAGAAGGAACTCAAGATTTCTCTGAGGAGTCCTAGAGCAGCAAGGGGGTTCCGCGATGTGGGTCCCCGCCGCTGCCGTTAAACACGGACTTCGATCAGCTCCATCCCTTTGACCCAGAGGGTATGACCCTTTGACCCAGAGGGTATGATTTAACCGTGCGGTGCGTAGCAGGATTTCTTGACCGGCACATATCATGCGCGTCTGGACTGGTAAGATGGGGAAGTATTGAATGTTGAATTTGCTCTATTGGGTGGGTATTTGTACTGAAATTAGGTACTGTTACGGCGGTGTGTATGAGGCAAAAAGTGGAGACCCGAATGAAGCCCAACTGCTGGATGATGGAAGGTGAAAGAAACCCTCAAAACGAAAGCCCCATGCGGCTACGAAGCTCCCTCCCAATCGCGCGACGTTCGCCGACGGCTCCTCCGCGACCAGATGTAGGGTCGGATTGAAGAATAGCTTGGCTCTCGTTCGCTCGTCGGATGAGGTAAGGGAGTGCTTGATCAACCGTTGCGTACGGCACCCACTTGACGACAATGGGAATTTGGGGTTCGCCAGAAGCAGACGGCCGGGTGGAGGGTGCGAGAATGTCGGTGAGTGTCATACTGAGGTTGTCACTCATGCCTTTCAACGAAAATAACATTAGCATATCTGAGCACCAAGCAAGCTTAGAAAGGACGTCAAGGCGTACCCAGTAGCTGAGCGAAACTAATGCGGCCACGAACTCGGTCGTCGATGTCCAATCCTCCGTCAACATTCTTCGCCAATCCATCGTCTCGGAAAGCTGCAAGAACTTTCTTAAAGCTGGTTCCATTGTGGCTGGCGAAGAACGCTCCAGTTCCAGGAGTAACAGGTTTGCCCTCGACAATGTCGTGCGCCACACGCTTCTCGAGCAAGACGGATAATTCGTCGTAGCATGCGTCGGTCTCGGCTTTGTTGTCCCAAACGCAGCACTTGCCGTCCGCCCCAGAGGCAGTGTGCTTGATTCGCTCGCTCTCGACGTAGGCTCCGCGTACGAGCTTCGCTCCGAAAGAATATCCGAGGGCGTCGGCTCGTGCAGCAGAGGCGGCCATTGTTGGTGGCGTGGTGCGAAGGTAGGCTTGATCTGAGAAAAGTGCTCGGTCAGTTCTCGAGAAAAAGGAGCTTTGGCCAAACAAAAGGTACGTACAAGTATTGTGGATGACTGGGATGGCTGGAGCGGATGCAGCGTTTTCAGAGTTCACGACGTTGAATTCCTCTGAGAGCAAGTCGACGATGCGATCGATGCTATAAACAAAGAGCCAATCAGAAAAATGACCAATATGCCAGGAAAATATATCTATACTCACGCAGGCTGAAACCAAGATTGCTCAGCGTCGACAAACAATCGAACTCCACCATCCCTGGCTTCCGCACATATCCGCTTCAAGCCGTCGTGAAGTTTTGCAAGAATCTCGTGATCCTCGTCGGAGAGGGAGGGTGATTGAGGGAAGAGGAAGCTGGAGGGAATGAGAGTTCCGCGCTGGTAGGCTGAGGATCCGACAAGGGCAGTCGAGGCACGAGCGAGGAGGGCGGGTTCAGAGATGAGACCAGTGAGCTTGATGGCGAGGAGGGTGGGCTTGATGGTGTAGGGCGCTGAGGTAAAATCTTCGGAGGTAGATGCAGAGGGAACTCCAAGCTTGGCGGCAGCACGAAGGGCGGCACATGCTTCAGTAATATGGGAGTCGAGTAGACCACACTTCGCCGTCGCGCTCCCGTCGACCGAAGCCTCGGCACTGTAATTCAGCAAACAGCCGATCTAAGCAAGTAGGCTGTCAGTTTCCTAAATACGTTGTTTCGATGAGGGAAGCACGGCTACTCACCCCTTGGTCCAAATACTTCTCGACAATCGGTGCGCACTCGGGAACTGATGCCCCTCCGACGAAGACTTTGTAAAAGGTGCCTTCCATTGTCTGCAGCGATATTTTAGTTCATGATGTAAGCACGAGGAAGGAAATAATACTTACAATTGTGAAGATACCCCACACGACAGATCCGACAACTGGGACGTTATCTCGGGTCCATTCGAGTTGCTTGAGAATCCATGGGCCGGAGGAGACGAGTGACGATTGAGATGAGGCCAAGTAGACAATGTACTGACGACATAAATCTGCGACAGATAGCTTTCCGAGGTGGCTTGTGGCGGACATGAGGATGTGCGGCGTGAGCGCTGATAACGGATCCGAGCTATCGACGGCAGGTGGGGGAAGGGTAGAGGTGCTGGAGTCGGAGTTTGACTGGGAGACGGCGAGAGCGGAACCAGCCGCAAGGATGAGAGCTCCTGCTACCAAGCGGGAGCGATTGAAGGTCACGAATGGCGGTACTGCATGAACGGCGGAATGAGAGTGGCGAGGGAAGATGGGAGCGCCGATGCGTGATGGGAGAAGAGGTCGGCCAGAGCGAAGGTGGGCAGAGGGCTTAAGCTTGAGAAGGGACATCGTGAGGAGTTGTAAGGGAACAGAGGGAGAGAAGAGGGAGGCTCGACGGCGCGTATCAACAGAGGACCGCACCGTCGGAAAAGGGCGGCTTCATCAGGGGTGTAATTCCCTCCCGAAATCATCTTTTTCGTCATCGTTTCCCAATTCTTCTCACAGAGGTTTGGCATTGGCAAATATCTTAGAGGAGAGTTTGGATCTCGCTCAATATCGTCCGAAGTACCCTCGGGCGTTCAAACATACAACAGCGCTTAGCGGAACGAGACCCGGCAAGACTGTTCCCACGCCGAAGCATCAAACAAATTGGTATGGTAAATCTGGAGTATTGCATTAGTTGAGGTATCTACTCAGAGGTTGATGGGTGGTGGGAGAGTAGTCTAAGGGGAGGGGGTGACTGCGTGCGAACGTTATAGTCAGTCAGGCGAGCAGTGACGGCCGGCGAGATGCGACCACTCACGATTTTTGCAAGTTCCAGTCGAACACAGAGGTGGCTGCCCGAGATATCCATGGGGGCAAACTAGGGGAAATGCAGAACAATGAGCCAATGACATGCGAAGAAAAGAAGTGAGAGGGAGCTACCGTGCCCAAGGCTCCCACAGTTCTCGGGATCCTTTTCGAGATCAAGGCAGACAGGGTGTCCGTTCGACTGAAGAAGCTTGTAAGAGTGTTGGCAGGCTGTTCATATCCTTTGAGTGAGCACGGCATTCCTCCGCATGTCAATACAAGGGTAGACGAACAGTACGAGCAATTTCCGGCGACGCAAATGACATGACCATGAGCGAGGCTGTAGAGTTATTGGAGATGAGCGAAAAATTGTCTCCGAGCTTTCAAGTCGAAATGTACGGTTGACATGGGTTCTTGCCACATTTGTTGGAGCTGGCGACGCAAAGCCCGTTCGCACTCGAGTAGCCAGAGTTGCATTCTAGGTGACAGATTAAATTAGTGCAAGCTCGAGGCTGAAGAAGAAAGAAAGTGCCACGCACCAACGCCACAAGTTCCGGCGATGCAAACGACGTGAGAGTGCGCAGGGTGAGAACGGCGACACTGAGACGACGAGGTGCATTGGGCTTTATCTTTCTTGCACGAGACCCCATCTTGGTGATAGCCCGTGTTGCAGCCTACGCGAAAGAAAAGCAAGAAAAAAACGGATCAGGTCAGAGAGGAAGCTCGGCGACGAGAAGCAGGAATGGAACGCACTGAAGTCACATTCACCAAGACGGCAAGTGTAGTGGGCATTGTTGGGAATGTTTTGGAAACAGGAAGACGCCTTGCAGCTAGGGAGACCTGGAACGCATGATTTTCCGTTGTAACGAAGGCCAGCGTCACAAGCTAAAGAAAAATGAGATGTCGTCAACAAAGTCCGCTCCGATCACATGGGGCGCGTGCGATATGGAACAAGAAACAAAACACTTACTGAAGCTACAGAGACCGCGAGAGGAGCAGACGGCCATGGCTCCGGATGGGATTGGTGACTTGCAGTTTGCCGCAATGCAGGGGACGGTGTGGCGAACGCAAACCCCATCTTTGCGGAAGTGAGTAGGATTGCACTCTAGCGACAGGCGAAGTTTTGCAAATTGCTTTAGAAGGAAGACAAGAAAGACGTTCAAAGAAATTTTACTCACCCCACGAACACTTCTTGGCGGCGTTACAGATCTTGTGCGAATTGGCGGGACCGTTAGGGCATTGAGAGACTTTGCACTGAGGCGGCTTGATACATCTCTTGCCAGACAGAACGAATCCCGAGTCGCAAGCTAAAACATTTGATCGTCGTTCGCCGCGGGTTAGCCCTCGGTCGGTGGCGATGCGAGCGTGAGACAGCTACCAAATGAACAGGTGTTGGCCTTGGAACAGATGCGCCGAGCGTTTGCTGGTAGATGGTTGCGACACAAGCTGGCCTTGCACGCTGGTCGCTTGACACATTTCGCGCCCTTTTTGACGTAAGACTCGTTGCAAGC
>JASZXU010000923.1:0-12253 GCA_035521515.1 Phenoliferia sp. Uapishka_3
CCTCGGCCCACCTCGCTCCATCCGCACACGCTCCCCTCAACACCTCCGCATCTTCCCCTCGCTCACCTATGAGTCGCAACCTCTTCCAACCTAGCCGTAGACAGCAAAAGCGGGAAGAGAGAGACGCTCATCTCCCGTACTCGAAGTCTCGAGGGGAGGCACCCGATGTCATCCTCCCTTCTATCGACCTCGGCGGAAGCAGGAAGCTCACCGGAGCTGAAGCGAACCGGTGGCGTGACCAGCAACCGGAGGAAGCGCCTGTTCGTTTTGTAACTGAAGAAGCGGATGTCGACGAGGACAGGCGGCAGCGGCAGCGGAGCGAGAGCTTCGGCGGGGACGACAGTAACGACTACGGCACTCATGACGAGGACGAGGAAGATGAGCCTCTTCCTTCCCACGGATCTACTTTCCTCCCTGCCCACCTCTTCACTCCCATCCCCCGACTCCGCACCCAATACGACCTCAAGCTCGAAGCACGCGCGATGCGCTGGGAGCAGCTTCGACCCCTCCTCTTCGCCATCTACTCGCACCGCAAAGCCGCTACCCAGAACTCCACCAACGAACATGCAGATGCCGACTTTGGCGCCTGCACCTTCAAATGCGCTGCCACCAGCAGGCGACCACCGCGACCTATATTACTAGTTCAATCCCATCGACGTGCGTATCTTCAACTCGTGCGCTTTCTCTCAGCTTTACTAACCCAATGGTCCCTCACAGAGGACAGCAGGCTCGTTAATTTCTGCGGCTGCAAGAACGACTCGTTGCGGCTCCTTGCCATGGGTTATGTTGCGTCGTCGCCCGATGTTCCGACGACAGCGTTTTCGGTAGTGCTGCTCGAAGAGTTTATGGCAACTTGGCGAGTCGCACCGGTATCAATGACCGGATGGATAGAGGGGAAGTGGGAGTTTCATCGAGAGAGACTAGGGGTGCTTTCTGGATTGGGAAGTATGCAGGTAAGATTATTCTTAGTGTTTTGAGGGGAGGGACGCGGAAGCTGACCATCAAACAACTTCCCAGGAGAAAGACCCTGGGGGGGCCTTCCGTGAGGCAGTGCGGGTCTATCGAGATCTACAACTCCTGGAACAAAAGTTGATCTCAATCACACTCAGCGAGACAGAGCGTGATGTGCAAGCGAAGCGCTGCCCCGCTTGTTTTGGCCCTCGAGTCGATGAGCCACTCGGCCCCGCCTCCGCCCTTCTCTGCATTGACGGAAACTTCCAGCACTACCGGAAGGCGACTGCCGCCAAGTACGACTACCGCCACCATCGGTACCCCCTTTTCCTTCCTCAGCGCTACATGGACGAGGCCAAAGCGAAGGTAGCAGCTACGGAGGCTCACAAGGCTTTGGATGATGTACGCTGCGCCAGACTGCATTCAGAGTACGTAGCCAATACTCATCATTCTTCTTAACTTTCCAGGAAGCCTGCTCGGACTCATGGACAGCGAAGGATGATGGGAACCCGGACGGAATCTACTCGGGCAAAATTGATTCCGGGCTCATGGCCTGTGTTTGTCGTCACGACGCCTGCATGTCCATGATCAACTTGATCAAGTCTGGAGAGAAGTGAGTTTTTTTCGGGTTCCTCAGAGCTTTGAGCTAATGTTGTCGTTCCAAGGCTGTACTACGCCATCGCTTTCATCGAATACTTCATGACCGATGTGGATCCAACTGGTTCACTCAAAATATTCTACGATGTTGGCTGCAATCTCTTTGCTCATTGTCGCAAGGTCTGCAGCCTTTCTCTCTTTAGCCAGCTTCTTTTAAGCTAAACAACGCACACACAGCGCAAGATCTTCGTACCCGAGATCGCAAGTGGCCGTCTTGGGATCGCTCTCGCCGTTTTTCACGCCTTTGCGCACAATTGGTTATGCCAAATGTCATTCAACCCTCGCTTTCTGCTCGGTTTTGGGCTCACCGATGGCGAGGGAACCGAGAGGTTTTGGTCCTTTTTGTCTCGCCTAGTCTCGCTCAACCGTCGAGCTTCTTCTTCGCTTCGCCTATCCAACATTCAAACTCGCGCGGACTACCACAACACAAAGCATAGGCTCGGTCTAGGTGAGCTTCTGCACCATCTGTAACTTACCCTTTTTCTTGCTAATCATCCTACGCTGCAGTTGTCTGGCTCAAGCGAAAAGCTCGCACAACTGTCACTCGCGCCAACACTGCTCGAGTCGGTCTTCAACTCGCGGCTACTCACGGTTGGTCAAACTCCAATCTTCAAGCACAGTGGAAAGCCCAGCAGGAGGATTCACTACCTAGTCGGAATCGCGATGTTGCGAAGGAGACAAAGGCAAAGTCAAAAAAGCTCGGAGCGCTGTTACTACTGCAAGATGATCTCACTGCCGCGACGTGAGTCCTTCTACCTCTCTTTTTGTTTATTCAAATTACTTATGACTTGAGTGCTTAGTGGGGTGCTTCAAAATGCGATTAATACTGCATCGGACTCGGTCGTCAACGCGATCACAGCTTTGGTCGCACTTGCAAAACGGAAGACCGCATTGACCGAGGACATCGACGCGGCTAAGTTGGGGGTGGCCGACACAGAACGTGAGTAGTCGAAAGCCTGAGGCTCCTCTGAAAATCTCACTGCTGACTCCGGGTATCAATCCAGAGGCCACGCATTTAGTCAAAATCTCAGAAGCACTGCAGCGCCTTCGTAACCGTGTGGTTGACTTCAAGATGGTTTTCCAGCCACTGAAAAACGCTCAGACTGGTGGCCGAGGGGACTCTTTAGGTTGAGATGTTGACTTTAAGTATTCAGGCTAGGCTGACCATTATGCGCTGCAGGGAACAACGACCTCCAAAAAGTACTTCGCAAGCTCACTTCCCCAACCGCCAACATCTCTACAGCGGTCACCATCTATGACAAATGCGTCGCTCTTTACATCCAAAAGTATTCCCCCAATCCTCCTCCTCGCTACGCCCGCTCCGCCGACCACATCTTGAAGCTGGATCTTGGTGACCCTTTCTTCTCCGACACCACTTTCCATGAGGCACCCGCGCCCTGGAGGGCAAATCAGTATTGTCGTGATGGTATCACATGGCTGCTGCAGTCGGAGCGATGTGCAGAAGAAGACCCGCGCATCTCCTGTGAGGTTCGACGAATTGTTTATTGGGCGTCGCAGCAGACTGCGAGTCTCGCTCTTCGGGTTACGCGTTGGGAAGATGCATTGAGGGCCTGGAACCGGTGGGAGGAAAGGATAGCTGTGGATGGGGAGGAAGAAGTAGTGGCACCAGGTGCGCCTGTTTGTCTTCGAATGGAAGCCCTCTGGAAACCTTGACTGACACTCCTCACTACACAGCACTCCCACTCGATCTTGAGGGGCTGCTACACCTTCCCCCTGGTGCTATTTGTGAGGTCGTTCTCAACGCACTGCGAGATGAGCAGAAACGACATCGCCGACTTGAACGACAATGGATCGCTGATGGTCTTCTCCGGCTTTGGGACGTACAATTGGGAGGTAAGCCGCGGTCAATTGAGCTCCTCGGGATCATGTCGCGAGTATATAAGGAGTATGGGATGGAGGTTGTTGCTCAGGAAGCTTCAGAGGACGAAGAGCGGGAGGCGCAAGAGGAGGGAGATGAATATGCCGGAGCAGAGGGGGATGACATTGACGCTGCGCTTGCATTAGCACGATTGAATGTAGACTGAATCATACAATAGACTTCATTACATATCTTCCTTGCTTCTTCTTAGCAGCTGTTTGTCTGTGCGCGAGTGCGCAAGGAAAGTGGAAGTTTCAAGTCTCGCAACTCACAGAATACAATGGTCTCACTGACAACCCGGGGGCTCTTTACAGATATTTGAATGGTAGGAATTCTATATTGTATCTTTCTCCTCGACTACCACTGTTATGTAACACAATTGAAGTCATTTCGCAGGGTGGGAATGCTCTTATGTTCACCCGGAGCTCTCACAGAAGACAAAGGTCACACTGAGACCTTGGCGGCTCTTCAAATATATTGGCAATCCAGGAAAGTTCAGAAGTAGTCTTATTTCCATATTCATCAAATTTGTAGGAAGGTTGAGGTCATATTGGAGAAGCCCCATGTTCGAACGTTCTCCTGGAGCTGTCAGAACTTGCCACACTAAAGATCCGAGTTTTCATTGTGGAGACCTCTACTTACTCGCAAATAGGAGGTGGAAGTAATATCTACAAGATCCAGAGATAAAAAAAAAAGAAGTGTGTTTTATGAGGTCGATGAGAAGCAGTCATTGTGCGCTTTGGTGCAGAGCATGGCAATCTACATCAGCGTTATCAAAGATTCCGGTCTACCTACAGTTGAGCAGATTTCTGGAGAGTCAGATCTTACTGATTAGATTCATACTTAGGCTTGTGCGGACTTCAAAGCAAACGGTTATTTCTGTAGGCTCGGTGGCGTTCGCCTGCGAAGCCTTCGCGGCTTCAGGTTTCCAGCGCAAATACTCATTACCTCACGCATCACGCACGGTTTTCAATTCTATTAAGCGTTAACGTTGCCTTTTGACAATTCTGAATTCAGACTGAGCTTGAGAGATAGAGCAGATTAAAACGACTGTGTAGCTTCTTCTCGCGCTCACTGAATCAATACTCATCCAAAACTCTTGCAGCTTTTAGTAGGCCAAGAAAAGACATCTCGATTTGCGAAAAAAGAAGACAGAAGAAGAGAATGTGAAGGAGAGCGCAGGGTTGGCAAGTGCCAGTGGGTGGTGGACGTCGAGACTCGAGTTATGCACACAGCTTTATAAAGCGCACCACCTATTGGTAAGCCTCCGAAAAATACTTTCAGATTCATCTACCAAGTAAGTGCAAGGTAGCTCGCGAGCTCTGTGTTTTGAAAGTCGAATTTCAAGTGTCACTGAATGTCAAGACTTGAACTAAGCAAGCGCCATCCCACAAGGTTTCACATATGCCAACTACTATAAAGCTATGTTGACTATCGATTCCGAAAGTTTGAGCGGCACAGCTCGAGAGCTACAACACCTCAAGACACTTTCTTGTGCACTCCCGCCTGCGTACATACTCTCACTTCACCAAAGACACACCTAATTCGATGATTCATCTTTGTAGACATGAATATTGCTATTAAGCCTTGGATTGAACGGCTACCCGCCCAAGAAAGGTGTCTCGCGCACGGTATCTTGTGGCTCTCGCTCTGTGCTCGCTCCCTCCTCGCGCGCGCTCTCACGCACTGTCACCACCCACGGAGCAGCCTCATAATCTCTGGGAACCCTTAAAGCTTGATAAAGATGCCACTCACAAAGTTGGAAGTCAATCTGGCAATGTCGAGGTTTTCGAACTCTCAAAACAGGCAAGGCAATAGCAAGGCCGCCTCAGCTCACAATCTAGAATTCCACCCAATTCAGTCCACATATAGACCATACTTCAAAAGCAACTCCATTGTAATCATAGACCTGTCAGAGTTAAGATAGAGGCTGCCGCGCGCGCACAAAGTAGCAAGTTTGCCAGTGCGAAGGGAAGGACCCTTCAACTTGATACTTCTCATCACGAGTTCATTACAAAATCCTTCTTGGTTATACAAACATCTTTTGATCTTTCAAGTACCTTTCTTCCTTTGAACAGGTAATGAAAGTGTAATACACCTTTGTAATCAATCTATTGTGAATCACTACTGCTCTCCTCATCCTCATCTGACTCCGACTCCGACTCTGATTCTGACTCTGACTCTTCTTCTCCTCCTCCCTCCTCCTCCTCATCTAAATCATCCTCAGCTGGACTACCCTGGCCCTCTTCATCCTCAGAGTGCTCCTCCTCCCCCGACTCTCCTTCGGCCCTTCCGCCCGAACCCTCCGAAGAACTCATATCAGACTCCTCCACCTCCGCAGCGCTCTGAATGACCGCTCGCTTCTTCCTACTTGATCCCTTCCCAGCTTTAGCCTTGCGCTTCCTCCCCAGCACTTTCTGCACCTCAACTACTCCCGGCGGCGCCTCAACTTTGAACTTCAATCCTCCCGCCTTCAAAGCCTTCAGAACTCGAGAAGTTCGTACCAGCTTCCATGTATTAGGACTGCTGAAGTCCTTGCGATCGAAGGTGTCGGAGAATTGGAGGATGACTCCTTTGGGGGGGAAGAGGAGGACGTTGTAAGGGCAGCGTATGTAATCGGTCTTGTTTTTGAAACCAAATTTGATGTTGGCAGCCCGAAGAGAGGTGTCTAGAGCAGGAAGAGATTGAATCAGCCCGGTAATCTAGCTGCAGAGTAATTACGTCAAACTTACTGCACATGTCCTTGTATAGATTCGCAAGCTCGGTCCGACCAGCAGTCAAAGCGTCGGCTCGGGCCTTTACGGCATCTGAAGCAAAGCAGAAGTCAGGATCTGCTGTAAAGAGAATGAAGGAATACAAAGAATGAGAAGGAGGAGTAAGGTTGAGAGTGACAGACCTTTCGTGCCATTGAGCACCGCAACAGGTGATCCCGCATACTTGGCCTTGACTTTCTCGCCCGAGCACAACGCACCGAACTCCGACAGAAAAGTGTCGTGGCTGAAATTACTCTTGATGATTTGAAGGTAGGCAGCCCCACCTGGGGAGCTCACGAGGCCTGCGATGTTGTCCTTTGCGTGTGAGGAGACGTAGAAAGTAATAGTTTCGATTCCCATCTGCGCTGATAATGTTTTTCCCTGTTGTTAAGGCGTGAGTTTTTGTAGTAAATCAATTTTGAAGAAAGCAAATTTATTACCGCAGGTTCAATCAGACCCTCATACCGAATACAAGCTTTTGCACGGTGCGAGCGAGTGTTTGACTGTGACGGCAGCGTGAGGGTACTTGTGGACTCAAATTCAGCGGCCAGCGCAATGTCATCAGGCTCCTCAAATGTAGCCCAGAGGGCGGCCGCTTCTGCTACACGTTTCTCTTTAGGCAGCACCGTATAATCTGCGCGAGACAAGCGCGTCAATAAAGTGACGTTACGTTGAAATGTAATTGAAATGGCTCACCTTCGATTCCCTCGCGCGCGATCATAGTCTTCTCGTACTCACTCCCTTGAAAGAAGTTCCACATACTCAACGCTCTAGAAAGCTCCGCCCGCCCGAATGAATACCTTCCCAGCGCGTAACTACTGATCCCCGACGTCTCACAGAATTCCTCCCGAGCTACTCGCTGCTCATTCATGAAGATCGAAGCCTTCTCCTTCTGCTCTGCATTAAGCTTCTTCACACCCTTTCGTGACTTTGCCCACCGCAATGCTGCAGCGTCTTTTGCACGCTCCGCCCGACGAGCAAGATCATCAAGCCTCGCCTCCTTGTCTCTCCTGGACTCTTTCTTTCGCCTTTTCTTTGTGGGAGCGGTGTTGGAGGCGGAGGTAGAAGGAGTGGGGCAAACCGGGACAGGAGGGGTGGCGATGTCTTGGAGCGGAGATCTTACGGACGGCGTGGGAGAGTGGTGGTTGGTGAGCGGATGGGAGTCGGGGATTGGAGACCAAGAGGAGTACTGGACTAGATTGGGGCAAAGGTAAGCTAAGGAAGAGCAAAGGTAAGAAGAATGGAACATACATGGATCGTCTTGTGGGATTGGTGGCGACGGCGCTCGGTAGGACGGGTGAAGTGTGATGGCTGGAATGATCGTGGGTTGATGGACGGCTTCAGGCCACTTGTATTCGAATGCTGGGAGTGTGGGGGAAATAAGAAACATTGGTTATGGCTGTACGCAAGAGAAAACTCACCTGGAGTATCTGAGTTCGCGGTGAGAGCGTAGGCGCTGTATTGATCTCTCCAGTCGGGCTGAAGCATTGGATCACGCAGGTCGGGAGGAGCGCTACTCGGAAGCCGAAAAGCGGAGGAGGGTGGAGGTTGGAATTCCCATTGGGTGGAAGGCTGAAACTGATCATAGTAGTTTGCCGTGGTAGCTGAAAGGGATCGGGTGAGCGCGCGCGACAAGTTGAGCGAAAATTGTGATCTGCGTACCGGGGTTGGCGTGGAAGTTGTTGTAGCTGCCGTTTGCGGCGTTCTCTATATACCCAGGGTGCCCACTTTGGTGACCCGAGTGGTGGTGGGGTGGTATAGATGGTGGATTGCGCTGGCGAGGTGAGCAAGCAAGCGGTCGGAGGGGGTGATGGAGCGAGCGGAGGGAGGGGAACAAAGATGATGTTAGCCTGGGCCTCCTAGTCATACTGACTTGCTTGCACATTGTCCAGCTGAGGAGGGGAGGGGAGGAATGAAAACTTACAAGGTCTGCCGGGTTGGCTGAGACACGTTGAGGTGCGCTGAAGTTTGATTGTTGGAGGAAAGGTGGCTGTCCTTGTTCGTAGTGTTGCATGATGACGGAGAGGAGAGGGTGGAGTTGGTTTGAAAGCGATGGTGAATGTTGATTACGGATCGAGGGAGGAGACGCGTCGAAGTGGTTGCTGCTGAATTTGAAATGATGTTGTTTGTTGTTTCGAAGCGGCGGGAGAGAGCGGAGATGGGATGTCGGAAGGGCTCGGGGCCTTCGGAGGTTCGCAGTGGCGTTGGAAGTCAAGGAAGTTGTTGACGGGAGGTTTGACGTGCGCAAGTGGAGATTTGTAACAGCGCGCTGCTAGCTAGCAGCGCAGGCACTTTTGGGCCCTCGTACGCCGACCAAACCCTTCCGCACGTCCGCCCATATCGGCTGACGGACTAGTTCACAAGGGTGCCCTTGAGAAGGATCGCAGCAAGTACTTGCAGGCTGTGAGGTATTCAAGTTGACTCTTGGAGACGGACAGGACGACTTTGAAGACGAATACGTAAGTGATGTACCGGCCGCGTGAGTTTCTCGAACGGCACCGAAAGCTGAGCCATGCTATCAGGACTCTTCGTCCGCGCTATCCCAACCTTGTAATCCTGAACCTCAAACAGGGTAAGCAGCATATCCGTTCTGGTTGCCCTACCCTCACCTGCTCCAACGTTCGAGGCTCGTACCACGCCTCTAGGCAAACGCTGTAAGAGATTCTTCGCCTTGGGCCCACTTTGAGTCGAGTGAATAGCCCAGTGTGAGGAATACCTACCTCAACCTTCTCAGTCAGCGGCTACTTGGATCCAATTTACCGGCACGTTGGCGAAAACGAAAGTCTAGCGGCACGCCAGCGAAAACGAAAAGCTTCGCAAAGAGCAGTTGATCTCCGCGGACCTGCAAAAGCGACGTCGGGCCACAGGTATTGGCCCCTTTCCAAAATCTCAACGTCGAGTCGATGAGAATAGCGATACAACAATTGCAAGCGAGAGGTATCCAAGTCGTCTAGAAGAGGGTGTCCTGAAAAAAAGAAAAACCGAGTCAGCTCTGGCGTTGAACTAGACGAATGGCGAATTGAGGATACTTCATCCCGGAGGTACTCTCCAACGTCACTGACGGGTAAAGTGGTAAGCTCAGTGATGAGTATAGATTGTTGCGTGTTGCGAAGGACTTACGCTTGGTTGAAAACGATTACGCTCGTGGGGTCGAGCTTGCGAGTGTCAATCGTACTCCTCGCGGTGACTCCGAAGCCCTGAAGTGGGTTTTCATCGTAAGCAAACAGAATAAGAGAATGAATCCCGAAGGCGAAAACGAACGAGGGGGATGTCGGTCATGCTGAATACTACGACACCTTGGTGTTCCGGAGTGTCCTCCGTGATCTTCCCAAGGTGAGCCTTGACGACATGGTTTCCGTACAGGAACGGCATCTCTCCGTTTGGCTTAATCCAGATCTAAACATCCCCCCAAATTCATAGTCCACAGACGTTAGCTTCCGCACTTTCACCCAAACAATCTTCAATCCCAGTGCATACCTTGTTCTTTGCGTAGCGACCCAAAATATCGAGCGCAGTGACGTGCAAGCGGAACTTCTCAGTCTTGGAGAACTTGCCGAGGCAGATTCCAAGCGAGATGAGGTTGGCGCGGGGGACTGAAATGGCCTGGCGCATAAGGGATTCGCGGACGTAGTAGACGCGGGAGCGGTGGAGACGGAAAACATGCGGCTGAATACGGAACACATTGATGTCAACTAAGGAAGACGCCAAAAGAGTATGACGAAGGTTGTCTCATTGGCAAAGAGGAGCTTACGTCGTCTGGGTTGTCTACGAGGTGAACGAGTCCGCTTCCAATGTAGTTTGCGAGCTTTGAGAAGAGGGTCTTGGTTTCTGATTCAGTGAGAGGTCGCATGCTGGTGGATCGTAGCTTTTGCTAGTGTCGTGTGATGTGAGCTTCCCTTGCTGAGAGCTGCTAGCCGCAGAAAAAAAGTTGAGGGGCGTAAAGTTGACGACAAGAAATCCAGAAAAATGTATTTGAAACTTATAGCACCAACCTCATCGCCGCGTCAGCTTGCTTTCGCCGTCGCTAAACTTCAACAGCTACCCACCAGTACGGCGATTAGGAATTCCTCCGGGAAGTAGGAAGCTGACCATTGCTTTCGCAGTGCACCGCAACAGCTACGACAACGACAACACCACCATCAGTCCTCAAGGCAGGCTCCACCAGGCAAGCAGCGCCAATTCCGCCACAAGGGGCGACATGTTAACGTTTGCTTGCAGGTTGAGTATGCTCTCGAGGCAGTCAAGCAAGGATCGGCATCCGTTGGACTCAGGAGCAAGACTCACGTCGTCCTTCTCGCGCTTAAGGTAAGACGCGGCCTAAGGACGGTTCGTACTGGCGGGGTCGGGGGAACGCGCTGGGTGGTGTAGCAAGCATTTGAGGAGATTAGGAGCAAGGCGGAACAGCCTGTTGAGCAGCAAAAGGGCAACCGCGCGAGCACCGTACGCGTCACCACAGCTAATCCATTCAATCCAAACAGCGTTCGACCGGAGAGCTTGCTTCTTACCAAAAGAAACTTATTCGTATCGATGACCACATTGGTATCGCAATCGCTGGTTTAACATCTGACGCCCGCGTGCTATCGTAAGCTTCATAACTCGCTCTCCGTTCTACATCTAACATTGTTGCGCCATCAACAGGAACTTTATGCGAACTCAAGCAATGTCTTCTCGCATGCTCTACAACCGCCCTCTTCCCGTCAACAGGATCGTGAACGCCATTTCTGACAGTACGTATCCCTCCGTGCGCAAGGGAGCACCGAAATACTCACAATTGCGGAAACAGAGGCGCAAGTCAATACACAGCATTCTGGAAAGCGACCATACGGGGTTGGATTCCTTGTCGCAGGGCATGACGTGCGTTTTAAGAGAGGGTTTTTTTTGTCGAAGTCGGGGACACACATTGACCAGTGTTCCGCGAAACGCAGGAGCGAGGGCCGCATCTTTACGAGTTCTCGCCAACCGGAAATTGCTTCGAGTACTACGCCATGTCCATCGGAGCCAGGAGTCAGAGTGCCAAGACTTACCTGGAAACCCACTTTGCCGAATTCGAGGATTGTACGCCTTTTTGGAGACTTTCACTTTTCAAGCTCTCCGAGGCTGACTTCTCCTTCCAAACTCCAGGCGACCTTCCTACCCTTATTAAACACGGTCTCCACGCCCTTCGCGATACCTTGCAACAAGACAAGGAGCTCACACCCCTCAACACCTCCCTCGGCATCATCGGACTCTCCACCTCTACTTCTGCCGCGCCCTCCGTCCCCGACACTGAAGAATCAGGTGCCGCTGCCCCTCCCCCAGTCGGTGCCGCTGCCGCCAGTGGTTTCCAAAAATTTGTCATTATCGAGGGCGATCAACTGAAGCCGTACCTCGACTCAATGGACCCGAAGGAGGCGCTCGATGCCGCGACTGCACCAGCTGCCACCTTGGCGGCGGCTGTTGCCGCTGATCAACCGGCACCGATGGAGACCGATGCTTGATTGAGAATATAAGATGCTACTTTGTTGATGTTACTTGCTTGCGAGGTGAACAGAGACTTGGGCGTGCACTTTTCTTCGCACTCCGGCGCCGACCAACAATTTCGTCGTTCCCCAAGCAGTCGACCATTCAGTACCTGTGGTGAGAAGTATAAAAAGAACGACGGTCAGTGTATGTGCTACGTGACCGTCCCTGTGTTGCTGCAAATTGTGGTCGACGTTCGTCCGATGGTCCATACCGCCCGCAATTTGAGCTTGACCGACATGCGCTTTAACCTATGCGTTCCATAATTACCGTGGGTGAGTTCTAGGAAAGTTGTATCAGGACAGTTACTGAGCTTTTGATAGAGCTACGAATGAAGAGTGGCTGGTGCTCTGATAAATGAACCCGCACTGCTCGCCCTTCGAGATGAGCTTCGCGACGATCTCCTCCTGAGTCCTGACGACCTTGTGCACATCAAATAAATCAGTAAGTAGCTCTTCTCTCCGTAAGTAAAGTGGGGACATTGTAATTAATCGTCACTAGCGGTCCCCCACCC
>JASZXU010000924.1:0-12200 GCA_035521515.1 Phenoliferia sp. Uapishka_3
GGGAAGGGAACTGTTTGAGGGGGGAATTGAGCATCGGAATAGCAGGGAGATGGCAGCAAAACGTGGCATTGAGCTTGAGGGTGGGCCGCTGACTTGTACACTCATATGCAAAGGTGTGGTGCCGCCAACTCAGCGAGAGGTCAATTTTCGACGCGGCCCTACCATCGTTCCCAACATCGTCGCAAGGCCTACAGGACCGTACGTTGCTGTGCGTGTTTCAAGTGTTGATTCATTGTGGACCTGGGTGGTTGACTTTATCCGTTCGCACGTTTGCGTTATTGGCAGACCATTTGCTCCGAATGCAAGACACGAGTCGAGTTCCTACCCATTTCGTCCACCATCTACAATGAGAACAGGCCTTTCACCCTCACATGTGATGCTTGTGGTCACTTTTGGCTTTGTGCGGGACGAGGACCACTTCTTCCGGTGAGGCACCCATTGATTCATCAATTCATGAGCCCGACGAGTATGTGATACAGGCCCTCGAAGCTGATCAAATCCGTTATCAGGCGACTTCTCTCATTGGGCAACCCATTTCTATTCCCCTCGAAGTCCTCTCCGTCATCATGTCGCACTTCGCTGGCGATTACCAGTCGCTCCAATCTTTCGCTTGCGTATCGAAGCTGTGGAACGCCAGCGTCCTCTCCATTCTCTATCGGAATCTCCATGGACCTTGGAATGGCAGAAAACAAACACTGCTCGGACTCCTTGCGGCGAATCCCGACCGCTTTCCCCTCATCCACACTATCAAATACTCTTTTCCAACACTTCTATTGAAGATGCTCAAGGACAACTGCGACGCCATCAAAACCGAGTACTTCACCATTAAAAGGGCAGAATCAGGCGATTTCGACGACGGCGAGTCTGATATTCTTTGGCATTATCGAGCCGACCCGGACATGTGGCGCCGAGCTAGAGCAGCGGCTCTCACCAAGTACGTTGCAAGCATCTACCCCAGCACTTCGGCCGACTACGAGTCTACCGGCGCTCAGGGGGATAAACGTCGTGCGGATGGCGCGTATCAGCTGCTCTTGATGGCGAGCAAGTGCAGCCACCTTCGCAAGCTCTCACTCCGCCAATTCGATTTTGGAAAGCTCAGCCATTCAAAACTGGTCAAACTTCTACAACCACTGTCGCTGTCCCTGGTCATCGAATTTGAGCTACTGTCCTCCCGTCTCTCCGTCTGCAACGCCGTCCTCGCCAAGACGCCAAATATCGTGCAGCTGACTTTACCTCTGGAAGTCGAGGGCGATGGATCTGTAGCTCAAGCCAAGGCTCTATACCTTCCCAGTCTTCGACACGTTCGATTTGGACGACATCGCTATTACACGGATCCGGAGCAACAGCACAAGGAGCTCATCAGCAGTCAGAAAGACCGGGCAGAGCCAGTGGTGAACTCCCAAATCCTACCTCATATTTACCTTCCCTTCTTCGGCATTTTACTCCACTCACTTGAGCTCGTGGATGTCACCTCCGACCCAATCGTCGTCCAATGCCTACTCTACACTCCCAACATCGAAAGGCTTCACTTCCGCCGCAGATTGCAATTAGGTGACAGGGATCCTTCAAAGGCGCCGCTATCGTCTCCTCTCCTCGCTGCACTCTCGAGACTCACAAATCTCCGGACTCTTGAGCTTCCGTGTCTCTTCGACGCCAACCTCGTCGACAATCTCCCTCCCACCATTGTTTCACTTCAGTGCGGCTGGAAAAGCCCTCCTAAAGAAGCCTCCAGGAGGAAGAATGCACCCAATGTCATCGAATCCGGTATTCTCAGAACTCTCCCTACACCCATCCGGTCGACGATACAGGACATTCTGGCTCGCAAAGCGAACGGGAACCTTGGCGCCCTCAGGAGATTCGAACTGGCGCAGGAGGATAAGATGGTTTTCTTCTCCGGAGACGATTATAGCGCTGGCAGAGCTCATTTGTGCCGGTACTCGTCGAGTATGGGATCAGAAAAGCTTGCCGACGGGAAGGTCTACTTTGATGACATTGCAATCATGATGGAGGCGATGGGGAAGGGATTGGAGACCGTTGTACGGACCTGGTGAGAGGGCGCCTCTGGTAAGCACCCTTTTCGCCACCTCCTCGCCTGATATCAGTGCTGACTCTTAATACCCACAGCGCTAGGTTTCTTTGAGCCAGGAGTCTTGTTCCCTTGGTCGCTAAAAATATACGACGTCGCCCCCACCTTGGCAAGCGAGGCGCGACGGCGGGGGTTCAGGCAGGGAGGGTTGATAGGGCTTCATGTGTGTTCGCAAGATTAGCGAAACTTGGTTTTGGGGAGAACACTGGAAGAGATAAAAATCAAACGTGCAAATATTTCAGTTTTTCGGGGCTGCATTCGCCGTCGGGCAAAAACGAGCGAGACCCCTCGAGGATTGAGCTTGTGCGGTCGCAGAAGCTCGTCTCTTTTCTTCCTCAGTGGCCCACCCGATTCGACACTGCGATGCGGAACCCAACTAAGCCAAATCCGAGCCACCTAGCCCAGCAGACCGGGCTCTCATCCAGCTCTGGTCGGGCGAACGTGCTTTGATGATAACGCGCCAAACAAACCAAGCGGAGTCGCGACCTTCGAGGGGATCGGGGGCGTGCGGTCTACCAGAAAGATTTACAGGCAGTGATGAGAAGCCTCTGGATGCGTTCCCTTGCTCAAAGTGGGGGAGCCGCCGCTTGAGTTCGACCTTTTCGTTTGACTTGTTGACGCGAAAGCGATGATGGGACGGCGCGGAGGAAGGCTTGGGTTGGGTTGCTGAGCTTGTTTGAGGGAGTAGGAAGAGCGGAAGCTTGAAGACTAAGGGTCAAGCGGTGGGGGAAACAGCGTGCGTGCAAATGAATAAAATCATTCTTCGCGCTCGCTGCAGTAGCTACGGTTGTGAGCGGTGGCTGGTTTGCTCAAGAGTCGTTTGAGACTCAAAGAAGCCTCTCACCTCTGGGGGGTCGAAGCGATGGCAGTGCAAGGGTGGTCCGAACACAACAGCTCGGCTAAGGACTTCGAACCGGGCCGTCGACTAACCGGCCCAACGTATTGGCTTGGTCGCTACAACGCAATTAGTCTTCTATAACGCTCAGTCTCCAGCTATGTCAATCACTCGTCCGTGCGTACTGTGCTCCGAAGCTCGTGGATCCCGAAGACTCATTCCAGCTCACCCACAGCACCAACCCTTACCCCCGGCAGTTCGAGATCCCAGCGCATCTCGAGGAGCCTGCTCCCAAGGGACGGGATCTGCTCGCCAAAGAGAGATCCCGTGAGCTCTTGGCTTGATGGGTAATGTGCGCACTTGCTAACAATCGACTCCACAGAGGCGTCCTTCTTGAGCAAGTCGCTAGCAATGTAAGTCGCGTCTTTGTATAGATTATGTGTGGACGAGCCAGGAATATACTTTTGCTAAGTATTACCTATATAGTCATGTTCATGGCGCTGAGTTTCTCGAGCGAATGGATCGGATATTATTGCAGGTTCAAGACGAACCGGCGTTCGACAAAAGTCGCCACCAGTGGGTCAAGAATCTATACATTACTTCGAGCTTTGTGATTGACGTCAAACATGGTGCAGCTACATGGGGCGATCCGAAAAGTTTCGAGTGGGTTTGGCAAAAGAGAAGAGAATGATTCAGCTGGGAAAGGAAATTGGCTGGGATGCGAAGGATTCGGCGATGGTACGCCTTTGTCTTCAGGAATCGAATGCAGGGACCCGAAACTCATTAATCCATTCATAGGCTGAGTGGCTCATTGACTTTCGTGCGGCATACGTGAGTGGAAAGAATTGAAGTGAGCACGCTCGACACTGACGACAGCTCTCCCTGCCCGCCTTATGTAGAGCGTACATAAGGTATGAGCATTTTACCACGATTCCCACAATTTTAGCCAATTCTGATCTACTTCGCCTCTTCTCCTCCAGACGATGTTCCTCAAGACCCTCGAAAATCAGACTACGCCTGAACAGAAGAAGCTGTGGTACGAGCCTGCGATGAAGTAAGCTTGCGGCTTCAAGATTTATGTTTTGATCTTCGCTTACTCGGATGGCAACAGCTACGAGATCCTTGGCGCCTATGGTCAAACTGAACTTGGTCACGGATCCAACGTTCGAGGCCTCGAAACTACAGCAACATATTTCCCCGAGACGCAGGAGTGGGAACTCCACACGCCAACATTGACTGCTGCAAAGTGAGTTCTTTGGTACTTTTCTCCGCAAACTATATGATGAAGCTGTTTCATAGGTTCTGGATCGGGACCCTGGGTCGGATTGCTGATCACTCCGTTGTCATGGCGCAACTCATCACCAACGGCAAGAGTTACGGAGTCCACCCCTTCATCATCCCAATTCGAGACATGAAGACCCGCCAACCACTTCCTGGCCGAATTGTTGGAGATATCGGGCCGAAATCTGGTTTCGGCTTCGTCGACAACGGCATGCTCATTCTCGACCACGTTCGCGTTCCTCACATCAACGTGCGTCTCTGATTTTCGGGTTCACTTTGGATTCTGCCCCCGTTGAAAGGAGGTTCGCTGCTCAGATGCTCGCCGCTTTCAGCCAAGTTGACAAGAAATCAGGAGCCTATATCAAGCCCTTGAACGACAAACTCAGCTACGCCACCATGGTCTTCATCCGATCCGGAATTGTCCAGAATGCTGGTATGGTCCTCGCTCGTGCCGCCACCGTCGCTGTTCGATATTGCGCACTGCGACGACAGTTTGCCGACAAAGATATCGCAGACAACGGCGCTGGCGAGATTCAAGGTTTGTTTCACGTCCTTGCTTTCCATGTTGCAGACTAATTTTCGTTTCGATTTTTCTTCTTTTGCTTCGTAGTCCTCGATTACCAGATGGTGCAAGCTCGCATCTTCCCCGTCCTAGTTCAAGCCCTCGCTTCCCAGTTCAGTGAGAATGGCCTTACACGCCTGAGATCATTTCTGTTTGCTGATTATTTCGAGAAGCTGGACGACAGATGTTCAAACTCTACGAGGATAATCAGCGAAACATCACCCAGGGCGATCTGAGTCTCCTGGCAGACACTCACGCGTCGTCATCTGGACTAAAGAGTGTGTGCAGCATTATGGCGGCGGAAGGAATCGAAACTTGTCGTAGGGCATGCGGAGGTCATGGGTTTAGTCTGGCTAGCGGTTTGGGATCACTTTATACAGATTGTGAGTTGCGCTTCTTTTTTGATGTTTGCTGTTTGGTGAACGCACGTAGGCACAGCGCTGACCGTTTCCTACTCTAGATCTTCCAACAGTGTAAGTAGACCAAAGTTTGGACCTCTAGCGAGTGCTGACTTCAATTATGTCTCTCGGTAGAACATGGGAAGGAGTGCGGCCTTTCACCCTCTTCTGACGAGAAGAGTGTTACTGATTTTTTTTGGCTGAACAGGACAGCTACATGTTGACCCAACAGTGTGCGAGATAGTGCGTACGGGATTAGGCCTGCTCCTCGACATCGTTCACTGACTTGTGTTTCCAGCCTACTGGCGACTTACCGCAACGTTACCAAAGCGCCAACAGCCCCGACAGTCAACGTCACACAAGAATACATGTCCGCCTTCATTCGCGACCCTTCAAATCACACAACCATCACCTCATCCTCCCAGCTCCGCGACCCTGCCGTACTCACGGCTGCGTTTGCTCACCGTGCTGCCTTCCAGACAGCACGAATCGCTCGCCTTCAGGACAAGGGAGGACGGAAGTGGAACTCGCTGCTCGTCGATTTGTTCAAGCTTTCAAATGCACACTGTCAGTTTGTGCTGGTGAAGAACTGGGCAGACACTTTGAGGACGGATGAGACACTGGCGAAGGACCCCAAGTTGTCGCACGTAATGAAAATTTGCTTCGCACTGTTTGGTGAGTTCTGCGCGGTTCTTTTGAAATCAAAGTGAGAAGCTAATCTTTTTGCGTCTGGAAGCTTGTCACACGATGGGGCTTCATTCAGCAGAATTCATGGTCTCGGGATTTACATCATTGGAGGGTCACGAATTGGTGGAAGCTGAGGTCGTCAAGCTCCTCAGCGAGATGCGACCACAAGCGGTGGCACTAGTAGACGGATTTGCTCTTCCTGACTAGTTAGTTCTTCTGACCTTGTCTTTGTGCTGTTCCGTTCGCTAATCTCGCCTCGCAGCCTTCTCAATTCCGCGCTGGGCCAGTTCAGCGGCGACGCTTATAAGTCGATGTTGGACTTTGCGAGTCGTGAACGTACGTAAAGGCTGCTGCAGTTGGAGTTCTTTTGGCTGAGATGATCCCCTATCGCAGCTCTCAACGGCGTCACTTTCAATCCGCGATACCGAGAGGAAGAGCTTGTCGTTGGAGAAGGAGCGCCGAGGTCGTCGAAGCTTTGAGTGTCTCTGAGTTCTTCGCTGTGCAATACATTATTCATCGATAACACCGGATTTCGCCGAAGTCTTTGCCTTTTTGACTTTGAAGCGAGCTTTTAATTCGAAAGCTTCACTCGAGACAGTCACCGACGCCGTGGCCCTTTACCGCGACTCACGCTTCAGGTGACGACCCAATGAACACCATGAACGGCTTTCTCGCGGATAGCTCGGGCTAGGAAGAGCTGAAGCTCGAGCTGCGAATATCTGGGAACGGCTATGTATGTGTCATTATGACATGGGTAGAGAAGTGCTCGTGACGACTCGAGGCGCGAGTTCGGCGCTCGTCTTGCAGAAGCCGCTCACGACCATCGATTGCTCAATTGCTCAAGAAATTACCAATGATACAATGCGAGGTGGCTTATGAATTTCTCATTGGACTTCACAAAGCCCTTCGACAACATCGCACCATCCGCTTGCAGTTCAGCCTCTCGTGGCAAAAAGTGGCGCTCAGATAGATAGCCAATCCTGGGGATGAGATTGAAAGCAGCGATAGGTCTCAACATCAATCAGGGAATGTTAACGCAGTGGCCAAAACTAGATCAACATTTTATTCTTGTCCCATCGCGGAACCGAGTGTATGGCATTGGGAGGGAGGGCGCTGATCTGATGAAGTCTCACCTCTGCCAACTTACTCATTGTTGTTAGAAATGATTATTCAAGCAGATATCCAGTGAAAGGTTGAGCTCTACAGAAAGAGAAGTCGTGACATTTGAGAAGAAGCAAGTTTGCGGGAGAATGTTGGTCCCGACCCCTGAATATGGTATCGGATCTCCGGCTGGCTTGTGACATAACTCCTCGCCAATCGTCTTGCGACTTCTCTGTTGATATCCAAGGGGACTTTCCTCGTGCCAGTTTCGTTCCCGTCAAACGACGACGGCGACGACATAGCGTACATCTCGTGGACACCTCCGCTTTCTTCCGACGCTCCTCTCCCCCACGCCCGACGCGCACCAACATGAACACTGCTGGGCTATCGCTCGGCCTGTCGAACTTCCTGAGGTCGGAGCATATTGCCATTCACATCCCTTCACCACACTCTTCCGCCCACGCCTCACCGTCAAATTCTAGTCACTCGACGCTAAACCCCTTCGAGTGCTTGACAATACAGGAGCACCAGCGCAGGTGTTCTCGCCGCGACTCGACCGACACTGCGACACCGCCATGTTCCCCAGCTCCTACCGATACTTTTGCTTCGCTCTACCCAATTGCACCCCACCTCACGCCTCAAACATCTCCCGTCGGCTCTCCAAGGTCAGACAGCCCAGCGCTCCCGGACCATCAGTACCACGACCATGTCCCAACAACGTCCCTGCTCGGGAAGCTTACCATTCGGGTAGTCGAAGCCAAGGGATTGGCCATACAAGGCCCTCCGAGGATAGAGAAGCCTTACGTCCTGCTGCAGTACGACAGAACAGAGTGAGTTGTCGTGTTGCGCCGCTATGCTTCCCCGGACGGAGAAATTGACGGTCGGTGTTTATTTGCCCGCCTCTTCTCTCAATTATACTGGTTCTACCAGTTCCATTTCGAGGGAATATGGAGCCGAGCCACCGGTCGCGAAGAAAGTCGAGGGGAAAAAAGGACTCATCAAGCGTGCCCCAGGCGGAGGCGCGTTAGGTCTGGGGAGAACTCCGGGGGCAACTACTGTCGTCGCGGGCGAAGGAGGGCGTCCAACATTACAAACGAAACAGAGCAGTGTGACGGTCAGACGAGTCGGATTCAGCAACACTTCCAAGCCAGATACTTTGCCGACCAAGGGAGAAGCTCCCAATTTGAAGGAGGGGACCAGGGTCGTCACGGATGAGAAGCCAGCGGGTGACGCGAAGGACATTGGAACGCCCGACTCGCCAATTTGGAATCATCTTTGCCAATTGTGAGTCTAAGAAACTCTCTTGCAGGTGAGCGGCCCGGTAGCTGACCTAATCTCGGGCACAGCGACGTCGTTTCGCCTGGTCGCACGATTCTGATTTGCGTCTACGACAAATTAGCCCCGGTTGGAGGTTTTCCGGCCCATGGATTCTTGGGCGCCGTCTCTTTCGAGCCGCCATTAACTGCCGACCCTGGAGATGATGGGCTCGGGCTGGATGTGTGGGTACCGTAAGTTCGGTCTTCTTTCGGTTCCGCTTTGCCCCACAAATAGAAGATAGGCTCAAACCAACGTCTCACTTTTACACAGACTCGAAAGTGCATTGGATCCAGCTGTTGGAGGGGAAGTCCGATTACGGATCTTGTTCGAGACGGAGACACATCAGGTACGCCTCTCAAAGCGATACGACATTGTTGTCCGGAATCTCATACGCTTTTTCATTGTCTGGATGTAGGATCGACCAAAGTTGAGCGTGGATGACTTTGCAGTACTCAAACTCATTGGGCAAGGATCTTTCGGCCAAGTCTTCCGAGTTCGCAAGAGAGACACAAAACGAATCTGTGAGTTTCATATTCCTTACGGCACAGAATTCTCCAAATGTTGACCCGCGACATTAGACGCGATGAAAGTAATAACCAAGCAGAGCGTAGCCACTCGCTCTGCTCTCGCCCAGGTACTTGCGGAGCGGCAGGTACTGGCGAGGACACTAGATAGCCCATTCCTCGTTGGACTCAAATTCAGGTGAGCTTCGATGGCTATAGGCTCAAAAGCAATGACTAACAGCTAAATCCTCGTTACGCAAAAGCTTTCAATCACCAACGGACCTCTTCTTCGTGATCGACTACAAGTCTGGTGGCGAGCTCTTCTCCCATCTTCAAAAAGACGGTGGCCGTTTCGAAGAGGACAAAGTAAGGTTCTACTTGTGCGAGATCATCCTCGCACTGCAATACCTGCACGAGCACAACATCATCTATCGGTTAGTCTCGCAATTTCTCTTGTTGGTGGGCCGCCGCCTGATTATTTTACTCTTGACACCAACCAGGGACCTGAAGCCCGAAAACTGTCTCCTCGACGGATCCGGTCACTGCGTTTTGGTTGACTTTGGCTTGTCAAAGCTTTTGAAGTCTGCGAACGATACGACAAAAACCATGTGCGGAACGACTGCATTTATGGCTCCTGGTTCGCCCTTTCCATCTGCGTCACTAAACTCTCGAAGCCTAACCCCCATTCTTCACAGAGGTCCTCATGGATGTCGGTTACAATTACAGGTGTGATTGGTGGAGTCTTGGCGTCCTGATGTTCGAGATGTGTTTCGGCTGGAGCCCATTCTGTGAGCCTTGCTTCTAGCTCGTGGCGTTATACTGAAATGCTGACAAGCTTTTCTGGATAGACGCCGAGAGTCGAGTCGAAGAATACGAGCGCATCCTCAACAGCGAGATTCGCATCCCAAGCAAGAAAGGCTACTCGCCCGAGAACCGCGACCTTTTGCTCAAGGTACGCTTCCACCCAATCTCTAAGCTCTTACACTAATAACCTATCTCTCAGCTATTGACTCGCGACCCTAATGATCGTCTGGGTGCGCACGGCGGTGCATCTGAGATACAATCCCACCCCTTCTTCAAAACGGTCAACTGGCACGCCGTTGCCCTTCGACGTATCAGCCCACCTTTCAAGCCTCCCACAGCAGCCGACGATGACGATATTTGTGATCGCGGTCGATCTGGCGACTGGATGTTTTCCGGCGACGGACGGTGTTGGCAAACGCCGAGCACTCGCGGAAGTCTCTCCTGCACGAAGGACGCGGACCTGGATTCCGAGGGTCTCTTCAGAGACTTTACTTTCACCGCTGGGGCAAGAGCAGAAGGAGAAAATGCGGAGGCAGGCAGGAACAACGGACGGCGTTCCAGCTATGTCACTGACGCCCCGTGAGCTGATGTTCCTGTTCTTATTCGTTCACTCTGTTACCTTACGACTCTTCTCGCCTTACCCTATCTCCATTCGGCCTAACATATTAGTTCCGACTAGACCACACAAACCATGGACGTTATTACCTGCACGCTGCGCACCCCTCACATGTTGATACCTCACCACCCTCCCACTTTGGAGATTTTATACCTGACCTGGACCGCACTTTATACACCGCCTTGTCGTATGTAGGATTAATTTTAGGTTGGAACATCAACTCTTTGCTTTATGTTCGGTCAGGCCGCCCCAGGTGTTCAAATTCCACAGCGAAGTCGCTATACTGGCTTGTCTTGCGCGCCGCTCAGGCAGGTCGAGATTGGCCTCCAGACTCATTTCGATAACAACAGGCATTTCTTAGATCATAATGCAAGCTGAAGAGCCGAAGGGCCACGACCAGTTTTTAATGTGGTGGACCTCCGAGCTTCGAGGTTTTGCCCCTCCTCCGAGGCTCCTTTGTGTTGCTCTGTCGAGCTCGCCGGCCCAACGACATTACCTACAACAGCAACGCAACCATGGCACCCACTCTCGCCAGTATCGCCGCTCCTGCGCCAATTACGGCCCCCGTCGCTGCCGCCTCCGCCCGCAAGGAGAATGCGAAAGAGAAGGCAGCTATCGACAAAGGTCTCGCTGAGGTCCGCGTTGAGCGCATCCGGGTCGACGGTCTCGTGAGTCTCACATCTTGGGGATAACGTGGTAGTCCCATTATGAGTAGCGGGGGCCAGGCCGGGCTGGAAGATGTTCTTTGAGAGCTGCCGGCGCCGAATTTGCCAACAATCAAGCTCTCTCGTTCGCGGCGCGTTGCTGGGCTGAGTAGGTGGGACCTTACGCGTCTGACGAAAGAAACGAAAGTTCGGGCCGTCTTTTTGAGTTCGGGATGCACAGGGTGCTAAATTCGAGACAGGACGGGCGACCCACGCGAGGTGCTTGGTGCGCACGGCAACTCGGCCGCTGGTGCAGCAAAGAATCAGCTCCGCATGTGTTAACGGAACTCATGATGACGAGAAAGACTCGAGGGGTTTGAGAAGCTGCTGGACGGCAAAAGGCGACTCTATGACGACTAGAACTGACTGTCGTTTCATCTCACCTCGCAGGCCCTTATGAAAATCATCAAGCACTCTCGCGAGGCCCACCAAGTTGTCCCCCCTCCCGCTGGCACTTCAAACGCTACTGCTTCGTTCTCTCCCGCCGTCGGACAACTGCTCGGTATTGACTCCAACGGCACTCTCGAGGTTAGCAATGCCTTCGCCCTGCCATCCGGTTCTCTAGGAGGAACCGCTGGTGAGGGAGAGACAGAAACTCGTGGACTCAAGGCTGGTCAGTCCAAAGTCGATAATGAAACTCTCAAAGCCGCCTGCGGGACTGACACATCTCTGGACCCGTAGCCAATAAGTACACGTCCCAGCTTCTTCCCCGCCTTGCCGACCTCAACGCCGACGCATCCCTTGTTGGATTCTACACCTCTACCAACAACGGTCAACACCTCGCCATGCCCGGTTTCATTGATGCCCTTGTTGGCGCTCAGCTCTCGGGTGGAGGAATCGGAAGTGGACAATCAAAAGTTGCGCCAGTAGGGAGGACCAACGCTGCCAAGGCGCCTATGCCATCCGGCACTGGCACCAAGAGCGGAAAAGGAATCGCTCTTGTCTTTGGTGAGCTTCGCATCGGACAGGATGCTGTAGCGTAGAGCGCTGACCTTGAGTTTTGTAAACAGACGTCGCGAGTGCTACCCAGGGACATGTTGGTCTTCGCGCTTACCGCCTGACACCCGACTTCATTGAGGCGTACCGGGCTGGCAAATTCGATACCGCTAGGTGAGCGCTATATTCTGTCACTTCCGGCGTTACTTCGGCTAACTTCTGCCCGCCCTTGTAGCCTCATCGAGAACAAGGTTGTCCCGACCAACATCCTCGAGGAAGTGCCCGTCGTTGTGCACTCTTCAGCGCTCCTTACCGCCTTCCTCTCCACTCTCGTTACCCCATCCTCGACCTCCGCCGCCCCGTCCTTCCC
>JASZXU010000925.1:0-12163 GCA_035521515.1 Phenoliferia sp. Uapishka_3
TTATCAAAACTACGAGGGCGATTGGCGTAGCGCTCCTTTTCAGTGATGTCGGCGTACTGGTCGTTCCTTGAATGGGCACGAGGACGGAAGTAACTTGCATACCTCATCGACTCTCTTGCGGAATCTTGGATGGAACCGTGGGCGTCGATGAGAGTGCGTTGGAAGGGGATGTTGTACAGGAACTGATTGTCTCGGAATGAATCCCTGGTTGGCTTGTCTTCGCACTGGTCGGGATGGATGAGGAGGATGCGAATATGAACCGCCTCCGACTGCCCATAGACTTTCACCTCCGCTCCCCCTTCGATCTCTCCATAAACGAACCCAGGCTTGACCTTCCACGTTGCTTTGTCTTTTTTATCGAAATAATGAATGTTAAAGCCGGGCTCGACGACTTCGACGGCGTAGCAAAGCGTAGTGTACCAGCTGGGATGCATATCATCGCGGGTCATCGAGTTGTCGTCCATGAGGACTCCAAACATGGTACCGATTGGCGAGATGATGTCGCAACGGGCAGGGTTACCGGCGTTGAGGTGTACAAGAGAGGTTCCAAGAGCTCCGATACGAGGGCCTTCGGCGGTGAGCAGCTCGCGGAACTGCTGGGTTTCGTTGAACGAGTAGAGCATCCTGTGCGGGAACAGTTTGGGTCGATAATCAGCTCCTTATCTTCCCCAGAATATCCCCACGAGATCCGAAAAGGTGAGCCTTACTTGATTGTTGGGTGGATTGCTTGGTGCTGGCGACGAGCAATCAGGCGTCAGCTGAAGTCCACGGAGCGCACTGGTAAGAGAGAAGCTCACGGGGGCTGGTCGGAGGTGACTGGGGCGGGGTGTTTGCTTTGGATGGGGCGGTTAGGACGGTTTGGTGAGTGGTGGAGAGGGGAAAAGAGACGTACTTTTGACGCCTTTTATACCCGCTCATGTTTCTCCCCCATCAGGTGACCTCCTTTGTGAATGTTCTCCCGCCCATGCTAGTCCGGGTCTCTAGCTTGTGTAGATAAGGACTGAAATCGTGGCTTGAAGAGTAGTGGTCTTTTTGGAAGGGAAACAAGCGCTCCGTTTTTCGAGCGAAGTCGCTCCGCCGGCTTGTCCGCGTTTCGGTTTCACGTCCTTTTCGTCTTCTCTCAACGGGACTGCGCCCCAATACTCATTCGCACCTTATCCACCTCTCGTCAAATAATCTACGCCTCCCATAGCTCCCCATGCCTATTTATTCGTAATTTTTCACCTTCCTCACGACCTCTCGAACGCCACTAACCTTCCGAGCTAGAGCACAGGCGACTCTCTGTTGTGAGACCTCCGCATCGCTCCGCTTACGCTTGGAAGCTTCAATGTCGTCAGGTGAGCGAAGATCCTTCCTGGGCGCATCCTTCTCCACTAACTTCCTTATCTTAAAGGCGGGTGAGCCGTTGATAGTCCGTCGGCGAGCATGCTTACCTCTCGTTGGGTAATGCCTTCCGCCATCGCTTCTTTCGTCGAAGGTTGATTCACCATGCTCTATTTCAAGGCTAATCCTTATCTCTTTGTTTGTTAGGGTGGATACTAGCTCCTTGGCGACTCGCAACCTCGTTGCATCCTGGTCGCATTTCCTTGCTGGACCGGAGTCCCCGCAAAGAAGCCTTGTGAGTTCCGTACCTGAGCCCTTATCTTTGGGTTTCCTCGTGGGTTTGACTATTAACAGCCTCATATCTCTAGCCGCACATCTCGCTGTGCCGAGATTTTGTGTGTGTATTTGTCGCTCGAAGGTACGCTACCCAAACTGAATCCCCGCTTTCTTTTGTTCTTTTATCTGAAGGTTCGGCCGGTCCGATTCCTCAGGTACCCGACTTTGTTGATTCTCATGACCAGCAGTTTTCTGTGGCCGGAGGATCTGTTTCAGAGGGCTAAAGGAAGGTCTCGCGCACGGTAGCGCCCGTGATTCCAACAAGTCCTTTGTTAATTTTACATGTGTGTATTCTCCTTTTCATTTCTTCTCCTGAGTCTGCAGCCGAGCTGGCACATACGCATATTATACGTTGGTGCTTTCTGTATTTTTGGCCCGAGCGTCGAGACTATTTAGTCAACTTCGTCGCTCGTCTGATTTAAGGTCGTCGTGTCCGCATGAAGGGTCCGTTTCTGTTATCGAATCTTTTTGAACTAACTTTGAGCTTCTTTCCTTTTATAGGCTGAATGGCAGAAGAAAAGTCTCCGATCCAATTTCCGCACCTCTCGCCCACGTCCTTCCTTTGCCTGCGCTCTGCCGGTCGTCGATTTAAAATGTAAGTCGTCGATTGCTTCCTCGCGCAGGTTATTCCGTTTTCTTTTACTGATATATTTTTCACATGAATCGATACTCGTTCTAAGTTGCTGTTTTGATGGTACATTTCGACGCTTTCACCACACTAAGCCTTGCGAGGCCTTCCTCGCCCTCGCTTTTCCGGTTCGGCTCTTACTCGTGAGTTCTTCAAAACTTGTGCTTCTTTGACTTCCTCATTGCTAATTGGCTGCTTCCTAGGTCGCCCAACTTTTCGTTTCGGTGGCGCTTGCTCCTCATCTTCTGATGACACAGCAACATGCTGTTCATCAATCGCCTTTCGTGGCCTTCCGCGTCCCCTTTTTGTCGGTGGTGGGTGTACTGACCTTGCTTTCATGCTTCCGTTCTCGGACTCACTGACCGTTTCCTTCCTAGGTCGACCTACCCTCTTTTTCGGCGCCACGGCTTCTTCTTCAGCCTCAGTCGAACCTGCTTCGGTAGGTTCAATAATTACCTTATTTGGTCTCCCTCGTCTCTTCCTTGGTTCCGGTACCGCTTCTTCCTCGCTGGTGGAACCCTCCTCGCTGACTTGATGCTTTTTAGCTCGTCCCACGCGCTGCTTCGGTTTTGACGCTTGACCTCTCCTTTCGCCAATTTGTTGATCTTCACTAGGTGAGTCCTGCATGATTTCATCTTCGCTCGGTTCCTCAACCTGATCAATTCCCTTCTGCTGCTTCCGTACCTCCCAGCTATCTTCGAGAAGCCAGCTCGGTGAACGTCGTGCGCGAGTGGGGCGAACATCGTCGGATGACTCAGTATCATCGCTCATCTCTTCGTTTTCAGAGGTGAGCTCTCTTTCTTTTCCCTTGCTGTCCTCTTTTTCCTGTACTGACCCATCTTCCTCGTCGGGCAAGGCGAACATCCTCATGCGCTTGGCTTTGCTCGCGTTTGCCTGGTCTTCTTCTAGTTTCTTGAAAAATTCTTCCGCTAACAGCCTTCCTTCTTCCAGATCTTCCATTGGAGCGTCTTCTTCGCCTCCCCAGACGTCATCCGGCTCTTCATCATCTTCAGTAAGTACTTCCTCTTCGGCGTCCCAGTAGTTCCGTCCTCGAGGGTAATAGCGCCTGATCCTTCTCGCTGCATAGACCTTTTTCATGGGAGTCTCGTCTAGCTCTTCTAGTAAGTACGAACCTTTTGCTAGTCTCTCCCGTACTCGATACGGGCCAGTCCACCTTGGAATGAACTTTCCCCCATGCAGGGTGTCGAGCTTCGCATTGTGCACAAGGACGAGCGCTCCTGGCAAAAGTGGGTCCCTGAGTCGATGGGAATTTACTCTGTCATGGTGTATTACCGATGCTAACCGAGCTTTCAGTAGTTTCTCTGTTGCTTCCGCCACTCGATCCGACTTGCGTTCGAGTTGGTCAAATCGCGCTTTCAGTAAGTCGGATCTAGAATATTTCTCATCGCGCCAATCACTTACGATCCACGTCTCCTCGTTCTGATCCACAGGAAGCACTGCTTCGGTCCCGTAGACCATTGCAAACGGCGTCATCCCCGTCGTCCGTCGCATACTGATGCGATCCGCGAAGAGGACCATAGGTAGGTGTTTTGCCCAAGCTTTCGGTGAATCCGAGATTTTAACTAAGCAATTTACTAACTCTTGGTGACCTCTTTCTTCTTGACCATTAGCCTCAGGGTGATTAGGTGCGATAATTATTCTTTTGATTCCTGCTTCTTTCAGCGCCGTAATGACTTCTCCCTTAAATTCAGCTCCACCATCCAACGTTGCTTGGTAAAACCATCCAAAGCGAGGTATGAGCACATCTTTGATAAACTTACTGACTTCAGCTGATGTGATTTTGTTCAGGGCTCGACCTTCGACCCACCCAGTCAAGTCTTCGCGGCAGGTGAGGAGATAAGGCTTCGACCCTTCTTTGATGTGAGTCACATCGAAGTTGAATTTCCGAAAAAAACCCGCTGACATCGAAGGTTTCCTAGCTTCTCGCTCTTGGTTTGGTTTTCTTCGTTGACAAGCGTCGCAAGATTGTACGTAGTCTTTCACTGAACGGCTCCATCCCGGCCACCAAGCACGATCGCTGACCCTTCTCGCAGTTTCTTCCCGACCTCGGTGACCGGTTTCATCGTGGACCCCTTGCAAAAACTTGTGCTGACGCTCTTTATCCAGAACAACCTCCCTGAACATTCCTCCCTTCCGACGATAAAGTTTCCCATTATCGAGCGCGAATCCTCGTGCTCGATTCTGAAGCCTTTTGAATTGTGTACTGGTGAGTGTTGTTGGTCTTTGGAGGTTCGAAAGGTACTTACCTATTGCCAGTACTCCAGGGTCTTCCTCATAATCCGCCTCCACAAAGAATACTTCCCAATCTTTTACAGGCTCGTTGACTTCTAGACTCACATGGGCCGAAATGAGTGAGTCGAGATCTCTTGGACGTTCGTCGAAGCTATCTCTTCTTGCCCTTGACAAACCGTCGGCTAATGTGTGCGTTTTTCCAGCAACGTGAACGATTTCAAAGTCGAAAAGCTGTATGAATCGCAACCAACGATTCATCGGCGCATTTGGGAGCTCCGGTGCGTTTATCATCTGTACTAACGCTGATGCATCAACTTCGAGAATGAATCGCTGACCCCATAAAAACATCTGCAATTTCTTCAGCATTTTTGCTACTCCCGCCAGCTCCAACTTAGGTTGAGAGTATCGCGATTCGGTGGCTGTAAATGTAAGGCTTTCATATCGAGCTGGCCTGCGACGCCCTTCCGAATCCTCCTGAAAAATGATACCTCCCGCAGCAATGTGACTCGAGTCCACCGAAAGGATGATTCTTCCTGCATCCTTTCCATACTTGATTTTTGCGAGTAAGATCTCTTCCCCAACAATCATTTTAAGTTTCTCGAAGCTCTGCTGACATTTCTCTTCCCAGATGAACTCGGCATCCTTCTTTGTTAACTCGCGGAGCGGTCTTGCGATATTTGCAAAGTCTTTGATCCAAATCCTAACGTACGTACAGATTCCGAGAAAACCCCGAACTTCGCTGACATCTTGTGGCACCGGAAAGTTGGAAATTTTGTTCATTGTCGACTTCGAGACTCTGCGTCCCTCCATCGACACAACGGTGCCGACTATGTTCAAAGCTGGCACTATTGCAGCCGCTTTCTGCCCGGATCCGGTAATTCCTGCCTCCTCGAATCTGAATAGTATTCTTTCTAACGTAATCGCGTATTCCCAGATGAAACGGCGAATCCCTGGATTGCCCTCAATCTTTTCATTATCGTAAGTCGATTCCGGCCCTTTAATCCCCACATCATCTACAAAGACGCCAGCATACTGAGGAATTTCTTCCGCCAGAATGTGGACCATAATCCTCTGAAACTCAGCAACCGATGTCGTCCCTCCTTGAGGCAATCTTGTGAGTCGTACCGGTCCCAAGGGTGTTTGGAAAGTTGTTAAGTCTCTGGACTCGTCCGCTAACTCCCTTTGGTCAAATCCCCCCAAGATATCCATCAATCCCAAGCACGATCTCCCCGTGAAATCCTCGACAAAGTCTTCCATGATTGGAGGCAGCCCTGCGTCTCTAATTGTGACGGCATTTAATGGTTGTAAGTCATGCACTATCCTGTATTTCCCGTCTTTTTTTGCTACCACGAACCACCGACCGGAATAAGCTGAGGTTGACCTTTCGTACAGGCCCTCCTTCATTCGAGCTTTAAACGTTTCTATGATCTTCTCACGCGCCGCGAGTGGTATAGGAAGGGCAGTCTGCCTCCAAGGAGTGTGGGGAACGACTGGAATTTTGTATGGATCCGCGTACGTTGATTTCAATTTTCCTCTCTCAGACCCATCGAATGCTAACGCTTTTTCACGAAGTCGAAGGACATTTAGAATTAGGTTCCTCTCCTCGCTACTCAACCATCCCTCCGGTCCAAAGTCCATCATCCCCACCCTTTCTTCCGTAAGCCTCCCGCCTGCTACGAATTGCGGCATGTTTGGGGTCAACGGCGTTGAATATGGGTCTCGAGACATTGGCGGGCGTCTGAGCGGCGGGTTCGACGTTGGAGGGAGTGCGATGGCGATGGGTAGGATCTTCTTTCCAACAGGTTTGTATTTTGTATTTACTTCGAACACGATTCTTTTATAGGTATCATCGTCGTCGATCCTTATTGCCTTCGCAAGCCCTGCTTGCTGTTTGGGCGACATTCCTCCCTCAAGTAGATCCACTCCGCTCGCTTGATACGTGTAAGTTCCTTTGTGGTGGAGCTGGATTTCCGCATCTGACTCGTCGTCACTTGAAGGTTCATAGATATCTTTATCACTCTCATCTTCCGACTCTTCTCGCCACTTATTGGGTTCTTTTGAGGACCCTTCGACGTTCTCACGCCAAGTGCGTACTCTCTTTTTCAGAGGCTCCGATTCGTCTTGATCTGATTTTTTCGAGCCTTCCCAGATAATTTTCACTCCTGTCTTCTCGAGTCGAAGAATTTGTCCTGGCGTGAGTGATTTCCTCGGCACAACTACTTCTCCCCTCCAGAATTTTGACTTTTGGCTGCCGTAGGAGACGAGCTCGTCAATGTCTTCCCTTGCCAGTTGTCTTCCTTTTTTCTGGCTTGTATTGACCTCGAGTAAGCTCGCACTATCGCTGCTCCCGTCGGTTTCTTCGCTAACAGTACTCCCGCAGGGTTCATCGCTAGCCGTGAGCCCGCAGGGTTCATCGCTGCTCGAAACCCTCCTTTTCCACGCCCGACCTTTCATTCTTGAGTTTTTGTACGTATTATCGTCAGCTTCCTGTGCCCTTGACTCATATTCCTCGTTTTCTTGCTGATAATCATCCCATTTCCTCCGTCGGTCCCAGAGCTGCCAAGAGTACCACGGGTTTTTGAGTGCTCGTCCTTCACTTGGTTCGTCCACGCCTACTTTTTCTTTCCACCAGACTGATACTTTATCTTCACCCTCAGAACCTCCCCTCATTCTCGTCGAGTGAGCTATGTCTGTTTCCTCGTTACTCTCATCCTCGCTGACCAACTCCCCTTCCGACCGACTTAGGTTCCGGCTCCCTTTCACTCGCGAATTGGCGACTTCAGATACATCCGCTCGCGAGCTGAAGTCTTCGCGAGCGGCTGAGCTTTTCCCCAGCTATCGGATGCGGATGTTGCGTCGCTGTCGCTAGGCTCTAACTCGGCGTTGTTCATTTGGTAAGTCGCTTCATTCATCATCTTCATAAGTCGGTTACGGGAATCCCTCCAACTTGTGTCTTGTTCTTCTTCACTTTCAACCTCCTCTTCAGACCCGCTAACCCATTCAAACTCAGAGTCGCTTTCGCACCAGCTTTCCATTTCTCGGACGTTGCGCTCGAACGTTGAGATCTCAGGCATGGTGCGTCCGTTTGATTGTTCACTTTCGTCTTCCGATGCTGAACCCAGGCTCGGCATAGAGTCCTCGCTTTCCCATTCATGGTCCAAGGGGATCTGGTCGTCGCTGTCCTCGCCCGACTCGCTTTCCGCGGTCTCGAACTCTCGCCGAGTTCTGAGGATGCTTGATCCATCCGACTTTCGCACACCCCAGGCGCGAAGTTGGACCATGTTGCTTGTGAGTTGATACGATGAACCTAAATTCTCCTCGTCCAATAATTGACTTGTCTCCAGCAGCTCGCCCTCGCCCTCACTGGAATCCGAATCATTCACCCACTCAACCAAGTTTGACGTGAGTTCTGTTGTTTCAAGCTTCAGGCCGAGTTCTCGGACTAACAAGTCTTCACTTTGATTCGTAGCTCTGAAGGCGAATTCTCTTGGGTCCAATGAGTCATGGTTTGCTGAAGCCTTGCGTCGTTCTTCTTCGGCGTTAGCACAGTACTCGCGCCATGCTACCCGTGAGTCCTCAATTTCTTCCCTCGTCCCATAGAGATCGTCATCTTGTGCTAACCAATCTTCGACATTGAAGGGTTTGGTGGTTGTACAACTCGCGCCCCCTTCTTCCGGAACTTTTTGGCGTTCTCGGTGTGGCTCTTTTGTAAGCTCTCCCTTTCCGAGCGGGAGCGTGAGGCTCGTAGTTTCTGTGACTGATTCCAATTTCTCTAGGTCCTCATTCTTCATCCCCAGGGGTTCTGCGCCACCTTCCCCATACTCTTCGCATTCGATATTTTCGCCACCAAGAAAGTTTGGCGCTCTTTCGCGCTTGACTCCTGAGTCTACGAGAATCTGTAAGGGAGATACTTCGGCTGGAACGTCTGACTCATCCTGACTTTGAAGCCTAGGTCCCATCCCAAAGAGCGGATTTACAAGTTCATCGGTCGCTCGCCTTGAGTATGATTCTTGTGAGTAATATCCTCTTTGTTCGAGGCTAGGTCGGCTGATGGGTATCTTCCTTCCGAACAGAACCGCCAAGAACTTATCATACTCATCTCGGAGAAGTTGCGCTCGCTCGCGTGCTTCATCAGCGGTGCACGATGCGATCCAAGGTGCGGTTCTTCGCGGGAAGATTTTCTCAAGTTCCTCCTCGCTTTTTCGCTTATTCATTATTGCCCTTTCTGCAGCTTCGATTCTATCAGCCCGCGCCAGGAGATCTTTGAAGGCTGGACTCGGGCGTCCTCCTACCATGAGGTTATCGTCGTCCTCAGGTGTGTACGCCTTTCTTCCTACCTCTTTGAGCTCAGACTGATGGTATCGGAACTCATTCTCTTCAGCAGTAATCTGACCTCTCGAAGGGCCCCTATTCCGTCGACGTTCTTTTTCCGAGAAGAAGTCCAGTTTGTGAGTTTTTTGAGGTCTCTCATTTTTCTTCGCAAGTCGTCCCCACTTACCTTTCCCCACTTTTCCTGGAATCCCTTCTTCATAGGCAGCTTTGTTGCTTCTTCGAGGGCTTCGTCCGTCTTCCTCGCTTGTGTCAACCTCACGTGAGCTGTCGCCTCCCGAGAAGATCGGTACTTTTCGCCCTTCTTTGTTGATTCTGATCTCCTTTATATAAACAGGCGGGCTATCCACGCTTTTGAGGACACTTCGCCTTGCTGTGCACGCTGTCCTCTTATGAAGGTTGTCGTCACAGTGGCGCCCTTTCCTTTCACACATGAAGCAAATTGGTACGTTCGCTGTTTTTTCTAGGGTGTTCATTTGTCTGAAACCTCCTTCTACATCCATAAGGCTCACCATCGCGGTGTCGTACTCCCTTGCTTCTCCTGGGACATGCGAGAGGTATCGCGACTCATCCCTCCCAGTCACTTCAACCGTGATCTTTCGCCCTTTGTGAGTCATGCCCATCATTACTGACCCATCTGAGTTGTAATTGAACCTAGCTTCTACTTGTCGCAGGAAATTCTGCCCGAGAAGGATTTGGTTTGTGCAGTTTCGTGGGATGAAGAAGTGGACGTGAGTCGTTACACCTCCAATTCGTACTGGTACGTTTTCACTGATTCCTAAAAGGACTTCAGACGCTCCTCCAGCCATTCGAACACGATGTTGTCCATCTGTTCTGATCGGGAGTCCTAATCGACGACGGACCTGATCTTGCATCATGCAAATCATGGATCCGTTGTCGAGGAGGGCTTTGATCGTCTCTCCCTCGACTGCGATGTTCGCAAACGCGAGTACGCCAGCATAGTAAGACTTTTTATTTCCTCCTTTGAGTGAATGGGCGTTGACTTTTATTTCGTTATCGTCCGACCATTTTAGATGGTTCACCTCTTGCTCGCCGAGTGGCGTTCGCTTTCGGCGACACTCGCTCACCATGAGCTTAGCTAATTCCGGTGAGTTTGCAAGCATCACATTCATCGGAATTGTAATAGGCTGCTTAAGAATTTGGTCTAGAAAGTCTCGAGGGTCTGACCTCGACTCCATAGCCGATTCTAACTTTGGTCGAGTTTGGCGTTTTTTTGGTACTTCTCCCATAATTTCATCCTCCCTCATTACTGATCCACCTTTTGGTACTCCTAGGTCCTCAAAATCATTGACCCTAGGTTTGAAGTTACGGGGGCTCGATTTTCTCGGATGTGAGCTGTCAGGTGAGGCTGAACGAGTCCTTTTGGTTTGATTAACCTCATACTCATCCACACGGACGTTCGCAGTTTCATACTCTCCGTCGCCTTCTGATACCTGCGGAGGGTCATATTCGACTGAATTTGTCGCAACATCGAATCGTACTGTTGGAGCCACAGGAGGCTTTGCCAAAATTTCTTGTTCTTTGACCCATGCTCGCATTCCGCGAGGATGCGCCCTGGAAGGTACGTACCTCGCTCCATACCTTGTTTTTCCCTCATTGTCTTTCCTGATTACTCCACTTGCTAGGGCAGATTGGAGGTCATGGCAAGCACTCATCCAATGAGGCTCGCCGTCCTCTCCAGCGCACCACAGGCAGATTGGAGGAGGTCTTGGGGCATAAGGTGTGTTTACAGGTACTGTTTGTGGACGAGTTCCCCACTGATTTACGGGTGCATTATTCACAGGAATTGCATTCGTCCCACTACCGACAAAATTTGACTCGTACGCGGCGTTGTTTGCTTCATGCGGAGGGGCGTCCTTCGGACGAGCAGGCCAGCGAGTGGTCGACGCGTTTTGGAAGGTTGGCGTCTGTGGGCGAGGAATCCCAGAAAACGATGTCCTCCTAGGTGCGTAAGATGCTCCACCAAAACCCCCTGCGACTGCTTGTGCTTGATTCGTGGCTAATTGAGCCATTGTGACTTGTAGCTGATTGAACTTGGCGAGTAAGTCCTTCATTCCTAATTCAGAAGTATTGTCAGCATTCTTTCTTCCTACAGAATCTTTCATCCTCTCATTTCCCCTCTCCGTATCACTCCACTTTGAAGATTTCCCAGACTTCGAGTCCGAGCGCGACGAACGCGTCGTCTTCGAGCGGTGAGTTCTTTCTTCCTCTTCATCACTGCTATCGCTGGATTCGTTGGAGTCATCACTTCGATCAGATTCGGATTCGGAGGACTCCCACTGACGCCTTGTTCTGATTTTAGACATTTTCCCCCTTTTGGCAAAACTTGCGAAGATCGCTCGCAATTCCTTCACGATTTCTTTAATCTCAGGTAAGGCTCCTCCCTGGTCATCGTCGCAAAGCTCTCCCTTAGTCCTTACTAATTCTCTTGTATCCCTTCTGGCGTAGATCATGTCTACGATGTCGGCAGGCAAGATACTGAGGAAGTATCGAGACTCTTCTTGCTCGCTGATGGTTCCCTTCTTTTTGAGGTAAGAGGAAATTTCAGCGAATTTGAAGTACGCCTTACTGATCTTGGATAGTTTATCAGGCTTACCGCGCTTCTTCGTCTTGGAGACGAACCTCCTGAGGTCGGCGAGGGAGTACTTAAAAAGTTCCTCATCGACGAAGGTGTCACGCATGGATTGCTTAAGTAGGTTCCAGTCTCTTTCCTCCCATCCAGGCATGTCTCTAACCATTTTAAAATAGGATTTCTTGACGTACAAAGGTAGGTTCTCAGCCATACCCTCGCCGCCGTGACCTCGAGATTTAAACTCCATCTCGTACTTCTGCAGGAACTGTGAAACATAATCACCATTGAAGGTGAGAATCTTGACTCGTGGAATTGACGGCCTCCCTCCTGACCCAGAACCTCCATAGTTCCTTTCACCATTCTCGGATAGAAGTGACCTCGTCGTCGTTGACGAGAGTCTGGTGGCAGGTAAGTGACGATTCGATTGCTCAGGAACAGCCGAATGCTGATCCTGAGATTGCTCTGAGTTTAGAGTCCGAGTAACAGGCTCGTCGCGGTCAGTTCGGAGACCGTCGTCGCGTGCTTCGTAGAAAGATGTTGAGTCCATTCTTTGATTTCAATTCTAGGTTTGAGAGAATGCAAGTAGGAGTTGAGAGAGGGAAAGGAGTAGCTGAGGAAATGTAAAGTGAAAGAGTTGAGGATTTATAAGTAGAGTGTGCGAGAGCGTGAGGAAGAGCTGAGAGAGGAGTTGAAAAAGGTGT
>JASZXU010000926.1:0-12146 GCA_035521515.1 Phenoliferia sp. Uapishka_3
GGTGTAGAGCGTGCGTCAGCTGCGAATTGAGTGGAGTGGAGTGGGCAGAGAGAGGGACTGGAAACCCCACGATTCGGTAGAGAAGGGAGGGTGGTGAGAGGAGACGATGGGTAAACTCGTATGGGTCGGTGTCGGTATGTAGTCGTCGACGGCGGGTGATGGTCGGGAAGAAAGAGAAAGCAAAGTTGAGCTCCTGAAGGCTGACTCTGAGTTGAAGCTGTTTCAGTTTCGGCAAGGCGCGCCGTATTCTAAGGCCGCGTATCAGCTCTCCCGCTCTGCACTTTCCAGCAGGAATGAGTGTCGCTACCAATTCCCCTCCGCTTACATTCAAGAAAGGATCGATTCCAGTCGAATCACTCGACATCGACTCACTGACACTCGTGACACCTCTGCCATTCGCTGCTCGCATTTACATCGGTCCTTGGTTATTCTTATATCCACTAGCCGCTTACGCTTTTTACGGAAACTATGACAAGTATATAAAATCAATAGGTGAGTTTCAAATCTAGTTTGATTGCGCTGGAGGGAGGTGGAGACATGGGCGCATTGCTGACGTGCCACTTCTTGATGCGCTTACAGAATGGTCATTCTTACTTTGCATCGTATTGTTTGGAGGTCACGCTCTCAGTTTTCTGGGTACTCGATGGTCTATTGCGTTTAGGTCAAGGGGAGAAGCGCGACATGTAAGTAAAAACGCTCGCTCGTCGTTAGCCGAATGGCCGAAGCTGATAGAAGTCCGTCTCTCGTCGCCCTTACTTGACAGGTCACCGACTTGAACACCGCCCAGCTCATTAAAGTTATTCCTCAAACACACCGTGGCAAAGCTGAGATTGTAAAACTGGAGCGAACAGAGGTATTTCCAAATCCCAACTGCGCTCACTCCCCTCCTCCCCTTCGCTAATCCAATCCATTCTAAACAACTACAGCGACCTGGACAACAAGTTCTCATTTATTTCACGTACCAACGCGACAAATATCTCTACGACTATTCGACCCAATCATTCGGCAAAATCTCATACCCTTGCGATCAATCCCCTTCCCTCGGCACTCTCCAACCTACAAAAGGTCTCTCCACCGAATCAGAAATCACTCAAGTAACTCTCGACTACGGCAAGAACGTTTTCGATATCCCAGTTCCCACTTTTGCGGAACTCTTTGCCGAACATGCCGTCGCGCCGTTCTTCGTCTTCCAAGTCTTTTGTGTCGGTCTTTGGTGCTTGGATGAGTACTGGTACTACAGTCTCTTCACGCTCTTCATGTTGATCGTCTTCGAGTGCACAACTGTCTTCCAGGTGAGTCGAACTGTTTATTTTGGTTGAGCTGAGGCGGCGGAAGTGAGAGGGAGTGGGAAGCTGACTACTTTGACGTTTCGAATCGTAGCGACTGAGGACGGTTGGAGAGTTCCGAAGCATGTCGATCAAACCTTACGCCATCCTCACTCGTCGCTGCAACCAGTGGATCGAAATCCAAACCGATGAGCTCCTCCCTGGCGACCTCGTTTCAATCGGTAAGTCACCAGTCCATTCTCATCCGAAACTTTTTTCTTTCTCAACAACGCACGCACTAATCGTTTTTGATTTGAAAAATGCAGTCCGCACCAAGGAAGACTCTGGAGTCCCCTGCGACTTGCTTCTCCTTCGCGGATCCTGCATCGTCAACGAGGCCATGCTGTCCGGAGAGTCGACTCCACTTCTCAAGGAATCAGTCGAGTTGAGGCCGAAAGAGGACAAGCTGGATATTGATGGAGTCGACCGAAACTCGGTGCTTTTTGGAGGAACAAAGGTGCTGCAGTGGACTGGGGTTGACGTCAAGGATTCAATCGCTGGTACGTCCTTCCCATGCCCCTTCTCTCTTTCTCATACTATCGAAAGAGGAGGAAACTCTGGGGGACGGAAAGCTGACTAGTTTTGTTTGCACAGCTCCCGACGGAGGCTGCCTCGCCGTCGTCCTCCGCACCGGTTTCGGAACTTCCCAAGGACAACTCATTCGCACCATGATTTTCTCCACCGAAACCGTCACCGCCAACAATGTCGAATCCTTCCTCTTCATCGCCTTCCTTCTGGTATTCGCCCTCGCCGCCTCCGCTTATGTTTGGGTTAAAGGTGCGTTTCGCCATTACTTCTTCTTTGGGAGGCGGGATGAAAGCTGATGAGCTTTGGGTCTTCATTCATTAGGAGTGGAGCAGGATCGCAAGAGGTCGAAATTGCTTTTGGATTGCGTCATCATCATCACTTCGGTCGTACCACCCGAGTTGCCCATGGAACTCTCGCTCGCTGTTAACGCTTCTCTCGTCGCTCTCTCAAAATACTGTGAGCTCTCTCCATTTCTTTTCGATCCCCTTTTCGGGTCTTGAGCTGATTCTAACCCGAAAACTTCACCAGCCATCTTCTGCACCGAGCCATTCCGCATCCCCTTCGCCGGTCGTGTCGATATTTGTTGCTTCGACAAGACTGGCACTATCACTGGCGAGAATTTGGTTGTGGAAGGTGTCGCTGGAGTAAAGTGAGTTTACTCCAACGCCGCAAATTGATACAAAAGAAAGCGGAAAGCTGACTCGGAAGCGCCTTCGTAGCTCGAAGAACAAGGAACTTGTACCGGTCAAGGAAACTAGCCTCGAGACTACACTTTGTCTCGCTGCTGCTCATGCTTTGGTATTACTGGATGATGGAGTTGTGGGAGACCCGATGGAGAAAACTACTTTGGACGCTCTCGGCTGGAAGCTTTCCGCTGGTGCGCCCCTTGCCACTTTTAAGCTCTCCCACCAATCCCGCACTAAACCATTTTTGACAACTTCCCAGGCGACCGAATCGCTCCCGAAGTCGCCTCCAATTCACTCCACAACGCCGTCGTTATCGTCCGCCGTCGTTTCCAATTCTCCTCCCTCCTCAAGCGCATGTCTACAATCTCAATGGTATCCGTTCAGGGAGGTACACCGAAAGCGTTGATCGCGGTTAAGGGAGCTCCGGAGACGCTCAAAGGGATGTTTTTGGAGGTTCCGGCGGATTACGAGGAGACTTATAAAGGTTACGCTCAGAGGGGATCTAGGGTGCTTGCGTTGGGATATAAGTGGGTCGAGAGTATGAGTACTAAGGAGGTGCGTTTTGATTCCTATCATTTTTTTGAATCGGTCGAGTTTGAAAAAGTGGGGCCCTGGAACTGATGGTCTGGTGTTGTTGTTGATTCGCTGGCAGATGAATACCATCAACCGCGATCACGTCGAGTCTAAGCTCAGGTTTGGAGGTTTCCTCGTCTTCCACTGCCCACTTAAGCCCGACGCCATCTCGACCATTCGCCACCTCAACGACTCGAGCCACCGATGTGTCATGATTACGGGAGATAATCCATTGACGGCGGCTCATGTTGCGAAGGAGGTCGAGATTGTGGATCGCGAAGTTTTGATTTTGGACCACCGAGAGGGAAGTGCGGATGAGGCTGGTGAGTCCCTTTCTTTGGTGGAGGTGGAGTGGAGAAAGTGGATGGTGGGAGAAGGGATGAGAGGGAAGTTAAGAAATGGCGGGATGCTGATTCTTTCGTTTCAATTTCCGCAGATCTCACCTGGCGAACTCCCGACGAGAAAGTCGTCATCTCCGTCAACCCCGCCGACCCTATCGACGTCTCCCTTTTCGAAAAATACGACATTTGCATGACCGGCGCCGCTCTTCGCCAATATGCCGACCGACCGGCCTGGACTATCCTCGTCCAATCTACCTGGGTTTACGCCCGAGTCTCGCCGTCCCAAAAGGAATTCATCCTCACGACTCTCAAGTCACTCGGCTACGTCACTTTGATGGCTGGAGATGGAACGAACGATGTTGGAGCGCTGAAGCAAGCCAATATTGGAGTGGCTTTGCTCAATGGTACTGAAGACGACTTGAAGGCCATCATCGAGCATCAAAAGAAGGAGAGGGTCAAGAAGGTCTATGAGCAGCAGCTCAAGATCACTTCGAGGTTCAAGCAGCCACCACCACCTGTTCCGGCACTTATTGCGGATTTGTATCCGGAAGCTGTCAAGGCGCAGAAAGAAGCGGCGTTGGCGGTCGCTACGGATAGAAAAGCGGGAGCGGCTACTAAGGTGAGCCTTTTCCAGCGCGAGAGTGAGGTAGTGGGAGAGCGAGGAGTGCTGATTTGGTTTCTTTGGGTGAGCAGTTCGACGCCCAGAGTATTATGGACCAGTTTTCGAGTCTCGAGGACGACATGGACGTGCCGCAGATCAAGCTTGGAGATGCGTCCGTCGCGGCGCCTTTCACTTCGAAGCTTTCGAACGTCGTCGCTAGTGAGCCTTCCTCCCTTTTCTGCTCCCTTTGATAAGATGCTAACCCGCCCTCGTTCTACAGTTGTCAACATTATCCGTCAAGGTCGTTGCACTCTCGTCGCCACCATCCAGATGTACAAGATTTTGGCCCTCAACTGCCTCATCTCTGCATGGGCTTTGAGTGTTCAATACCTTCAGGGAATCAAGTTCGGAGACTACCAGGTTACAATTACTGGTATTCTCATGTCGGTGTGCTTCATGTGCATTTCGCGAGCGAGGGTGAGTTTTCGCTTTCTTTTGCTTCGCGAAAGATTGACTGAATTATGTTGATGCGCGTTGCAGCCTGTCGACAAGCTCTCGAAGGAACGACCATTGAGCAGCATCTTCAACCTTTATGTTGTGCTCTCGATCCTGTTCCAGTTTGCGATTCACGTCGCGGCGTTCTTGTACCTCACCGACCTTTGCGACCAATACGCTCCGTGAGTCCCTCTCTTCGCGGCTGATTTTTCTTCTCCAGCTGACTGGTCAACTTCCCACAGCCGCGGATCCGAAGTCGTCGACCTTGAGCGAAAATTCTCGCCGAGTCTCCTCAACTCGTGCATCTACATCATTTCACTCTCCCAGCAAGTCTCGACCTTCGCTATCAACTTTCAAGGACGACCGTTCCGCGAGGGAATTACTGAAAACTCGGCACTTTACTACGGCCTTCTTGGAGTCGCCGCCGTCGCTTTCTCTGGCGCGACAGACTTTGTGCCAGAGTTCAATAGGTGGTTACAGCTCGTGGATATGGATAAGGCTGTGAGCTTGCTTCCGAATATGACTTTATGACTAAGAGGGGGGAGAAGAGCTGAAGCCATCGACATCGTGCAGTTCCGATACCGCCTTTGCTTCACCATGGTCCTCGACTATGGAGGAGCGTGGATTGCTGAGATTGTCCTCAAGTACCTTTTCGCGGACAACCAGCCTAAGGTTCGTTTCCTTTCCGCTTTTTTTACTCGAGTGATTGTCGCTGACACTACTCGGAATTGCAGGAGATGATCACAAGAGGAATCGAGCGTCGGGAGGCCAGGAGGGCGGAGGAGGCGAGACTGAAGGAGGAGGCGGATGATGAGGCGAGAATCGCGATCTTCGAGAAGAAGGACCTCTGAGGAATGGAGAAGAGCATGCTGAAAAGATTAGACCATTCAAGACTTTGCTTGCGCCGGTCGCGTACTTGCGAAGATCTGATTTGGGCTCGCTCAATTTGCACGCATAGCTCAAGCTGGTATGTACGCTGACAGCACACTGGAGGACCTACATCGCGCCCTCACTGCTCGAAGCTCGAAGGAGGGTGATGATTGGTGATGATTGATGAGCCTCAAGCCCTCTTCGCGGTCGCACAACCATACGCAATCAGAGGCGGCGGGCTGGACATTTGAAAATTGACGAAAGGCGATCTCCTGTGCAATGAAGCATTACCGCTTGAGAATCTGGAGGTCGATAAGACCATTGCAATTAGTCCACTTGCTGAAAGAAGGCTCAAGCACCCGATACCAATTTTCAAGCTTTACGACTCTCACCATCACTGGTAGCTTCCTCAGTACTCCCACTATCACCAGTTCCTTCGCAATTAGTCTCCCAATCACGATCGAAAGGATGCTTCCGAGCTTCGTCCCTCCCCTTGGACGACGACGGGTGTGATCCCCAAATGGCAGTCCTTTCCTTCTAATTGTATATTGTGCTGCCAAGGCGGCCCAGATACTCTCCAGCTTCTTATCCCCTGCGCATTCTTAGCGAAGCCTCTCCAGTGCTACCTCAACAAGAACGTCCTCCTCGTTTGCTGTAAAAAGTGTGCAGGCGACGAGCATCTGGAGCTCGATGGCGTTCCTCTTCTTTCGAGCAAGGTGGATGAGGCGGGAGATCGGAGCGTTCCATTGTTCGCCAAGATTTCCGGACGTGAGGAGAAAAGTGGACATGAAGGTGAAAGGAGGCTGCTTGTCAGGAGGATTCTCGGGATGGTGCCTTCCGAGCCAGTCCCGCGCTCCGCCAATGATGTCGCTCTGGCCAGAGGACGGAGTTTTCGCCATGCGCTCGTCGTAAATTTGCTCATAGGTCGTCCTGAAACAATTCATCGGCCCTATTCACAGCCGTCAACATCGGGGCGCCAGGAACCTGACAGGCTCACCTTCTTGCGCGGATCGAGCATCAATTGGTACTCCCCAGATTCTGCCCTTAGTTTGGGATAAAGTCAAAAATAACTGCTTCGGAAAATCAAATCCACTCAGTCCTTTTCGAATGTTGATTTGACGGAGACGTTTAGGCATGAAAATTTGCTGGACGCTGGCATCTCGTGCGAAGCTTCAAACTTCTCTCAAAATCTCGATGGGCGGCCTGAGGCCTGAGGCCTCGATTCTTGGAGACAGTCCCAATCGATAACATTGTCGTACATGTTCGGTCTGTAATTTTTGCTTCGCACCCAGGCGCTCTCCCCGTGCATCGTGTCTTGTGCGTCCTTCCAAATTGTTGCCAGTAGACCGGCACCACTTCACTTCGCCAATGCAGCCTTTGCACCTCAAAAACGAAACCAATCTCAAAATAGAACCCCTCGGTCCCCCTTAACCATATCAAGGTCTCCGAGGCAGTCTCGGCGAACGTCGTGGTCCATTCAACCTTCCTCCGCCTTGCGTGAAGACTCGCTTCATGGTTGTGCGAAATTCGATGTACCTGATCATTTTGACGCTTGTTCTCTCTGGAGCTTCCGCACTCGCCGAACCACAGGCGTCGCCATCATTGCCCGAACCCACCACTCCTCCAGCCCGGCAATGTCCCATCCCGAATCAGCACCATCACTTCCAAGCTCGACAAGCTGCTTCAACGATATCCAGCACCCCCATAAACATACCTCCAGAGGCTCCGTGAGTCTCACACAACCTGGAACTTCTTCCGTGGCGCTTTCCAGCTGACATCGCCTGACATCGGGAAAGCGACGGAGGGCTTACGTACACCAAACCAGCCGCGACTGATGGTCCTTCGTACATCAAGATTTTCCCTTCGAGTCCGGTCACATTTGGCTGGAACTTCACATCCTTATAGCAGCGAATCCCGATTTCTATCGAGGTGGAGGGCTTCGCTGACCTTCGCCTGCATTCAGTGTCACTCCCAGCTCGCTCACCTTCCAAGCCTATTGTGCGGCGAATTCGAACACGTATGCGATTGGTCCTGCTACCGGAATTCCTGGGACAGAAACCTCGATTGTTTGGGACCCTTACGCGTGCGGTTTTCTGACCCACACACGAGAAGAGTTATCTGACAAAGACTTCGACGCAAAAACCGCAGATACCAGCAATCCGAGGGCGCTGTACCGTTTGCCCAAGCGTCATACACTCTGAGAGTATTTGATGAACGAGGACCTTCAGCACTCGCGTCGCCTGGCTACTTCTATGGCGCCAATGCACTCGTTATCTTTGCCATGTATTCCCCGGCAGCTTATACCCCCTTGGCTTCCGGTGAGAAAGCTGTTGCTCAACGATCTCAGCCAGGAAACTCCTCATAGACCTTCCCCAGGTTGGACGTGCGTCGCTTGTTCATACGCCCCGTCACTTTCTGTCCTATTCCACCCACTCGTCGTAGCACTCCCCATCAGCGCAGCGCTGGTCCTCATTGGAGGAGCTGGAGTCTTCACCCGTTAATCCAAAGGTTTTTTTCTCCAGATTTTGTGCTCATGGGCCTCCCTCGGACAATTTTGACCGTATTGCGATCCGTAGCTTTGGTATCTCTGAAAAGCACCCATCATTCCCGCTTATTATTGTCTGATTCCCTGCTGTGTACGACCCCGAGACAAAAAAGGAGCGCCAGAATCGTTCCCCTTCTTCGCAGCCAAGGCACCATTTGGGGAGAATCCACATAATCCAAACAACATCTTCTTCCGAACGCTACAGTTTCTTCTTCCCGTGAGATCTCCTTACTCTTTCTCGATCACTTCCGGACCCCTTCTACCAATCCCCAAATCATGCAGCCTTGCCGTCGCAACGTGGTACATCCATCCGTGCACCTCTAACCTCATTCCAGCTTCCCAAGCACTTTTCACAATCCCACTCTCACTCACCAGTCGTACCGTTTCCGCCACATGTCGTTCGGTGAGGGTATCGAGAGAAGCTCGAGAGAAAGGATCTGCTCGGTGGTCGGCGTATGTTGATAGTGGGGGTGAGAGGATTGAGGGCGCGAGGGAGGAGAGCTGAGTGCGGGCGAGGTTCTTTATCTGTGAGAATAATAATTTGCGAAGCCGATGAGCTCAGTTCAAGACGGACAAGGTAGGCAGCTTGAGTAATTTCAAACGTACCGGCGCAATCCAACTTTGGATCAAGCGGTCTCCTTCCGTTTGGGGCTCGTGACTGCATCGACCCTCATCTTCCTCTTCGCTGACTGCAGCTTCCATAGCAGCTCGTACTCCTCCGCATCCAGTATGGCCACAAACGACAATCGCTTCAACTTTGAGGACGTGAACGGCGTAGTGGAGTGCTGTGAGAGCGCTGGAGTCGGATGGATGGAATGTGTTGCCAACGTTTCGCTATAAATGAAACCAGGTGAGCACTTTAGAGCATGGAAACCGAATATCGGGGGACGGACATGCACAAAGATGCTGCCCGGCGCGACGCCTGTACTCCTACGCGCCCACAGATCCGTTAGCTCTCCACTTACGAGGCCGCTTTCCCACTTATAGTCGCACTCACAGCTCAGCGCTGACCCTCGAATCGCTACATCCGAGCCAACAGATCCTCGGACTCTGTCCTTTCCCCAACTTGGCCAGCAACACCGGATCTCGGTGGGAAAACTCATCCGCGTACACCGAATTTGCGTCCAAGATCTCACGGAGTAGGTGTCGACCGGATCTAGGCGTCGGGGCTGGTGGTTGTACTGGAGCTGGGCGCGGCCATGGTGGGTAGGAGCGCGACGAGATAAAGCGGCGGGCGGTGGGGAAGATGGACAGCGGAAGACCACCCGCTGCTAGGAGGAGACCTTTCGAAGACGGTATCTTGACTAAGAATATAGTATAATATGGCGAGGGGAAGGAAACGCGCAATGCGAGCTGACTTGGTTGGATGAGGTGGTTGGAGGTGGAGCTCACGACGTCGGTCCGTCGCTAGTCGCTTAATTTCGGGCACGGACCACTCCGAGAAGCCTTGCAATGACAAGAGGGTCCCACTTTCATTATCTCTATTCGGACTACTCCCAGAGGCTGAGATCTCGATCAAATACCTCTATGAAGATCCGACAATCACAATTCCCACCTGAGCACTCTCAAACGCGATAGTCTCTGGTAGCCCGTTCCAAATCTGAGTCTCCGTAATGACAAGTTCTGCCGCGATAGGCTAATCAGCTGTGTTCAGCATCGAGTACCAATAGAAACAGACTGACGAGCATTCAAATCGGCGCAAGGAGTGGAACCGCACTTGAGCGGCGGGATCTGGAAGTGGACGTCAATCGATTGGTCGCCTTCCGAGGTCGGGTCGAACGTGAGGTGGGAAGCAAGCTGCAGGAAGAATACTAAGCAGGTATGCTGAGATGATATATTTATCCAATCGCTCACAGGAATGGTTGGAAGAGCCGTGTTTTGAGGAACGAGCTCCACTTTGATTGAGAACGTTTGCACAGTACGCGAAGCGACAGGGAGGTCTGCGATGCGAAGGCGGAAGGAAACAGTCAGTCCCGGATTGAAAGAAATGAGTGAGATGGCCAGTAGGAGCTCACAAATAAGATGAATCCCTTGTCCTTTCGTTATTCGCGTCGCTTGCGAAGGACTCAGGACGACGCCCGCTGACACCCCAAATGGAATCTGAAGTTGGGGAAGTGCAAAGGCGGAAGTGACGAGGGAAATGAGACAAGTTGGAATCAATTGGAATCGCATGGTGTTGCTAGGCTATGCTAGGCTCGCTTGATCTCTGACTTTGGTGATTGTGAGTGAAGCAAAAAGATGACTGAGGAAAGGGTGTAGTAAGGAGACTTTTGCCGGATGGTTTTTCGTACGAAGCGTTTCCCCTTGGCTCCCATGCATTGCGCTCCAAGTTACTCCTGGCGAGAGAAGTTGACTTTTGGAAGAAAGAGGAGAAGGAGAAGGGCAGAGCACGCGAGCACCCCGCACTCGGACTGAAGATCTTTCCCCATCCCTTGCGAAGTCGCTGTCGATTATCTCGCTCTTCAACACGGCACAAAAACCTGCGTGGTACTTGGTACTTTTGTGGAGCTTAATGTTGCTATGGAGATGTGAGGGGACAAGAACGAGATGATGAGGCCCTGCGTGAGTAAGTGGAGAACCGAGAGAGCCACATGGTGTGCGCACACGCCAGCTTGCTAGGTAGCCTAAGGAGTTGGGTCGAAAAAGCCTTGCATTATAAACGTTTCATGTCCGTTCAATTATGGCTCAGAATTGAGTCGATTTCTCGATGGCCCATCAATGAAAGGCCGCAAGGTTGTGGCGCCCAATGAAAGGTGTGACAAGTGTGAGTACATCAGCAAGCGCTGGCGTCTCTTCAGGAGATCCACACCTTTCGAATCGGTTGCGATCCCTCTCCTAAGAAGATCTCAAGATCGTTTCCTGGCTCGAGTCGCTCCACCGAGAGGGCCCTGTGCTGCTGAAACGTCTAGTAATCCAGTCAATGGTGTTGCTGGGAAGTTCTCAGTTTGTCAGTGTCTTTTTAACTTGTCAGAAGTTGCCGGTCAGACGCTCCGGACCTTCTAGCTTGGTAGGATTTGCTAGCGCTCTCAACCCGACTTCACAGAGCCTCGAGCATTGTCGGCCTCGCGAAGCCTCTTGCCGCACGACTCTCCGTTGACGGTCCCGGTTGTTTGCGTTCGTCTTTTCGAAATCAATTTGAATGCATTGGAAGGCCAGTCACAAATAGCAAGGCACGTAAGGAAGTGTTTCCTGACTTGACGTTGCCAAAATCTCGGTGGGCCGAGCACCGAGTTTGCCACCAAGCTTCGCAGCGACGATCGGAGGATCCTTAGGAAAATTTTACTCGCATCCATGCTGCCGATTCTTCCACAACCCTGCATTCATCCAATGCGGTCCTCTGATGAAGGTCACCTCCAGTCCATGTTGGGAATAAGGGACCGTCGTCGCACGCTTCACCTCTTCTCTGGGTGCCATTCGAGTTCGACTTCAAGGCTATCGCACGACCTCCTGTCTCTGTTTAGACGCCAAGAAGCTCAAATTGAGTGTTTCCTGGGGTTCTGGTTGCCAGGAAGTCACTCGTATAGGCCCCTTACGGATACGTTGCAGCCTTCGGGAGAAGGGAGCACGTCGGACTCGGTGAGGTGCATGGCACTAGTCGGTCGCCACACTCCCGTCTCTGCCACCCATCCACTGAAGAATCGCTAAATCGCTTTAAGCCGATATCAACAGGCGCTTCCACATGCGAAGGGCCGGTGAGCTGTGTACAGTATGAAAGAGTTCTCACCCCCGCGAGATCGACGTCGACCCTGTCGGGAAGCTTGAGAGGCCTCCTGATGCGAATGCGAAGGTGATGGCCGACGTGCCAGTTTCGCCAATCCCACCCAGTAGTTGATTTTTGCTAACGTTTTACAAACATCTGCACAACAAACTCCAGTTGGAGGGGGAGAAGAGCGCGCGTGCCATCGTCGAAAAGGGAAGCGAGTGTAATGTACGTGCGTTTCAGCTCTTCGACGCACCAGCATTGCCCACTTTACTCGCGGATTTACACTGAGCCACAGCATCCGCCTGCACTGCACAGCACGTCGCGCGAAAGGTACTGGCGACCAGATTCTGAGAGAGCACGGTACTTCGATTGCGCCCCAATTCCTTCCAGACGACGGAACAGAGGATTAATTTTTGGGTTGTACGGAGTGGGTATCAAGACTTTCGGAGCGCGGGAGGAGGGGTACTTCAGTGGGGAGG
>JASZXU010000927.1:0-12120 GCA_035521515.1 Phenoliferia sp. Uapishka_3
ATCAATTTCCGTGTCCCCTCCCTCCTCGAACAATCCTACCGAAATCTCCTGGCAATAGATCCAGAATTTACAACTCCTAAAAAACACTCTCGTCGTATTCAACAATGGCAAATCCCCACCGACTACCCCGAGCACCTCCTCCAACCATTCGACGCTATCCGATCCGTCCCTCATGCTTTCACTCAAACTCAAAAACAACCATTCGATCCTCTCGCAAATATTTGTAGATCTCTGGCCCATGCAGGGGAGGAAAAAGTTTTCTTTAAGCCGGCGGTGGAGAGGGTCGAGTGGGTACCGGTTTCGAGATTGGCAACGAGAGGGGGGAGTCAGTTGGTGCCAATTTTGCATAGGGGCTGTGGAGTCAAGTGCTTGGATCATTTGCAGGAGGAAGAGAAGGAGGATGACGTCTGTGGGGATGGCTTTAATCCTGAAGTGCTGCCGATGAGTGAATAGTTCAGGAAGACGTCTTGAACTTGTTTTGTTGATAGTTCCTACCCCTTCGTCTTTCATGTCATCCTCCACCTTTTTCTAAACCCTTTTTACCATGATGGTTCGCAATTGAACACCATATGTTCAACATTTCTGAGACGTCATGAGGTATTGTGCGACTGGGCCAAGACTGGGCAAACAAAAAAAGGGCCGTCGTTCTGCCGCTCTACAAAATTTAGTACTTGTACACACTGCTGCTATATGCTCCCACAAGAAATCTGAGAAAGGAAACCGTACTTCTTCATGACTTGGTCGGATGACTTCCGCAGCGGGGGACCTCCACGGAGTCTGCCAGAGCAGCAGAGCTATAAACTCCCGAAGGGTTTCACCACTCACGTTCGGATTAGCGAAGAAGAAATATGTGACTCGGACTTCTGAAGGCGACTCTTGGCAGATTGTAATGGGAGGACGACGCGCCTACCGGTCGCTAAAGCGATGCGGGGCTTCCTACACCCAGGGAAGTGGCAGAGTCAAGAAACACACTTTTGTGCGTCTCGAGTGACATCTTATCAGTTATCAGTTTCGCTGTCCCTGTCTCGGCAGGGTGATCAATGCAGGATAAAGCTCGAGTTACACCATGAGCCCGTGCGGGCGCCTCTGCGACGCAAGGTTGTGACGTGATTGGCTCTTTTGCGACTAACCAGATTTGATAGGTCAGGAAACAAACTTGATTCCCCGCTTGCTTACATGAGTAATCGGAGTGTCTCGGTTGCGCTCTGAACAGGCGCACAGTGGGGAAGACGTTGCAGAATGGTGAGCCATCTTGGGCGTTGCAGCAACTTGCAGCGGTAGGTGTTTTCGAAAAATGAGAGGTTCTGTAGCAGCCACAAAGCCTATCTCGAATGAATCTTCATTCAATCTGCGAGTGTTAGCGTTTTCTGTATCGTCCCGCCCCCCAGACACCACGACCCAATGTACAACACTACCGCCTGACCTGGTGAGACTCCAACCAGCGAGTTCACCAGCCGAATCGACAAAGAAGAATCCGGTCTGCGGTTTTCAAGTGTGCTGTCAGCCTTTCTGCTGCAAAACCTATTTAGAAAAATTTGAGGAGGCGCTTACAATCGGCGAACCACGCAGGGACTGAGGGCGCCAGCGGAAAGAGACCGCGTCTGAGCTTCACAGTGGAATCCTTCTTTCGTGTTTATACTGGGAGGTGGATGTGACGGATCGAGCCATCGGAAGTCGCCCGTCGTAACGCTCGTGCACCGTAGCAGATTTGAGCTGAGGCGAGAAGTTTAAAGTCAGCTGTAAAACATATAGACAGGGCTATGAAGATAAACTTACTCCCCGGGTACGATAATCACGGCATTCCTCTCGAGAACTTTTCGCCCGATGAACATCCTCTCCTTCAATCCTCCAACTCGCGCACCCTCTCCGATTGTGTACCTCCACAGACCACCATGCTTCCCAACGATCTTTCCTGATTCCAATTCGATATTTCCAGGGGATGGAAGAATATATCCGTCTAGTTGAGCATGCATGCAAAATCAGCGCTGGTGTCTCCTCCGAGCCGCGACCCCACTCGACTCACCGATAAAGTCGCTGAAATTCTTCCGCACTCCCACAAAACAGATCCCCATGCTGTCCCTCTTTTCAGAAGTGTGAAGGTTCCACTTTCGCGCCAGCTTTCGAACCTCTTCTTTCGAGGCAAAGTCACCAAGGGGAAAGATGGTTCGCGAAAGGGCGCCAACAGGTGAAGTGGAAAGGTAGTAAGACTGATCTACGGTGGGTATCAATTCAGCTGTTGCCTCAAGTCTAGACACGCTTACTTAACCGACCTTTGAGTGGATATGTGGAGCGGTGAAGGGCGGGTATCGATGAAGTAATAGGGGAAGGCATTAGACGAGCATAATGACCTGTTGCCAGCCAGGCAGTGGGATCTCGCGCAAGAAGAACGTCTGGTAATGCCTTGAACTTGATCTCACTATTCTGACAGAGGATAGTCAGCTTTTTTTCGAACGGACTGTCACACCTTAGCCACGGACCTATTGCAAGTCACGTCAGGATTCGGCGTCTCTCCAAGTTGCCAGCTTTCTAACGCCGGCTGAAAGACATCTTGCCAGTACTTTGAGGATAGATCCAATAAATCCGGCTTGACTCCTCCAAGGGATTCTCGACATATTCGCTGAACGTCGTCCCAGTCCTTCTCCCATTCGCAGCCACCGGAGCCCGATACCTCATCGAGAGTATCCCAGTTGCGCATGTAGTAGGGTTTCACATCGAAGCCTGCTTCCACCAAAAGTCGGGCGGATACAGAGCTATCCACGCCGCCACTGAGACCGACCCAGACCTTTGCGTTCTTTGGTGGCGGAGCCCAGTGAACGTCGGAGGCAGACGTGGCGAGAGAGCGGATGGTACCATACGATTGCCAAAATCTTTTGAGAGGTTGAAGATTGAAGGACATGTGTTGGTGAAGACCGTCTCGGGTTCGGAGAAGATGATGAGCGCACGGTCCGAGCGCACACAAACTTGTGTTGTCCGTCGCTGTTTCCTCCCAACAACTTTCGCGTACAGGTCGGTCCCGACCAAGAAACCAAGGATTTTGAGCTGATTTGGGCTCCTACACAGTCATGGCCAGCCGTCTTGCCGACCTGATCCTCGCAAAGTCAAAGACGACCGGCGACTCCGCAGCGCTCGACCTTCCGGTCGAATCCCTTTCCATCTCTAGCGAACAGCCACAAACACCTTCCGCCACCTCCACCTCAAATCCTGCTACTGAAACCTCTACAGAACCCACACCGCCAACCTCAACGCCATCCTCATCATCCAAACCGCTCATCGTCCCTTTCCCGCCAGCGAACGGCTCAGAAGCGGAGGACGGCTTCCTCTACGTTCCAGCAGGCTCCAACGACCTCGTCATTATCGATGAGCTGGCGAACCTGGACCACACCGCCTCCTGGCCAGTATGGTCTGTGCCTCCACCTCCACCGCCAGCCGAGCGCTGCTTCTACATCGAGACCGCGGAAGGCAAGGGAATGGGAATGTTCGCCTCTCGTCCCATCAAAAAGGGCGAACTCATCATCGAGGAACGACCGCTGTTCGTGACTAGGCTTCAGCCCGATGAAGCCTCAGATGGGACGTTTGAGATGGCAGCGCTCAAGCATTTGAACCCATCTACCCGCGAACGATTCCTCAGCCTTTCAAACGCCCAGGACCCCCACATCAATCGTCTACCCGGTATTCTCCTCACCAATCTTTTTGCCATCGACTTTGACTACGAGTCAAGTGACGAGCACTTGGGTGGAGGCGTCTACGAGTTCATTTGTCGTGCGAACCAGGGTTAGTGTTCCGCTTGTGGCGCCAACGCGACTTTTTCTCACTCAAGCAACTTTGATTTAGACTGCGTACCTTCGACACATTATCACTTCAACTTCAAGACCTTCACTGGTCGCCTCTTTGCTACTCGCGATATTTCAAAAGGGGAGGAAATCAGCGTCACCTATGCTGCTCTCCTGGCTTCAGGTGCCACCCGAAGGCGAGCGCTGTCGAAAAAGTACCGCTTCGATTGCCTCTGTCCAACTTGTACCCTTCCTGAAGACCTCGCTGCCCAGTCCGATGCTCGAAGGGCTGAGCTATCTCGATTCGATACCTTCGTTCGCGGAGGAGGCATGCCGAGTTACCCGATGCTCATGGATGCGCTCAAAGTCGCAGAAAAGGAGGGTCTCGCGAGTGAGAGGGCCCACGTTCTATTGGCGGGAACAAAGGCGCTGTCGAGGAGTCGTCAGCTTGAGACGGCGTTGGACTGGGCGACGAAGACGAGGGAGGCATTCGAGTTGCTCGAAGGCCCGGTTTCGTTCTACTCGACACTGGCTCGAGAGCACGAGGAAGCGCTGGAAGCAAAGCTTCACCCGAAGGCTTAGGACAGGACTCAGAAGGGCTTTAGTTATAGACGCCCCTTGATGGATGCCGTAGACGGTATTTCATTTTGTTGTCAACAAGCATTTCGACCACATTAGTACCACGCACACCTGGGCATTCGAGCATCAATGGCATGCAGACTAATGAGACGGTTTATGGCAGGCTCACCATCCAACATACATGAGCCCCAGATTCCTGGGGTTCCGCGCCTCGCGAATGAGCCGCTCTACCTGCTCGCCTGGGCTGACCTCCTTGACACCAAGCGAAGCTGGAGTCGACGTCACCTGTAATCCACGAAGCTTGTTTGAAATGGGATCCAGGTTCTTCTTGGCCATGCTATGGATGTAGTTGGTGGTATTCGGCTCTTTTTGGCCCTGAACATCCCCCACCATAGTCAGCGGCGAGCTTCCACAGTTGTGAGAGCACTAGACAAACCTTTTTCCTCTCCCACTCGACAAGAGGATCGTGGACAAACGTCTCGAGCACTGACATGAGACTGTCCTTATTGTCTCGAAGAATCCTGAGAGTGATCTCTGAAGACTTGCGAAACACGCCTGTAAGACCACAGGCGGAGTCAGCTAACATTATAGTGTAAAAAGCTTTCGTAGGAGACGAACCCTCAACTCCAGTCACACCCATACCGGCAACGATGTTGGTCGAAAGTCGGAAAGGGACTTGCTCCGGGACATCGAAAGTACGACCCTACGACCGGCTTGAGGTCAGATCACATTTGAGGGCCCACGGCGGAAGAGAGAACAAACTCGATCGAAGAGACAGTTGAAGTCGACATGGACCGTGTCACCGGTCGTTCCGTCCAAAAGAATGTTCTCGCAATGGCGGTCACCAAGTCTGTCAGGAGCGTCAGGTACTGTTCTAGTAGAAAGCAGGGAGAACACGCACCCTAGAACGAACCCCACCATCGATATAACTGCTGCCGTCCTCGAATAAGCCAAGCGAGCTCGTAGCCATGCCGAAGGTTCAGGGAACGTCTCGAGGAACCACTCGTGGAATACCGGCGGATAGCGGGCGAGGACTTCCTTCTCGAATCTCTCGCCGGTCTTGCTGAAATCATCCCGAATGGTGTCAAACACTCGCTTCAGTTCGGGACTCTTCGAAGAGACAGTGCGTTAGCTCGATCAAGTCACGCACGCTTACAGGGCGTTACTGACCCAGCTCTGAATATTTCTCGCGGTGTAAAGCTTGTTGAGGATACCACGGAGCACGACGACGTTCGGGACCCATTCAATCAGACCACATTCCTCATTCAAGGGCACGACGGAGTATGTTCGAATAGCTATGAAGAAAGTGGTGAGCTTGAAGCACTTAAGCACGGTGTGACTCTTTGCTCACTGAGGCGACGATTTCGCGCGTCAGAGTCTTTCTTGAGCAGCTTGATAATCATCGAGTTGAACTCCATAAGGCGAGCATCCTTTCGCAGGTCGTCCTTAGGTTTGCAAAGGAACCCGTGCTTCGCTCCCTTGTTGTCGAAAACGGAGATTTTGCGCGGCTTTTGCAGCGAGTTCATGATTATGATCTCGTTATCGAACTCTGCACCGAGAAATCAGTGGATCCCAAAGATCTCAAGAATGAAAGTGCATACGGTGGAATAGGGGAAGGTCATCAGGGAAAGGTCTATGCGTGGCTCGTCGGGCGGCGTCGGCGGGCAAAGACACGTTCAAGGAGCTTTGAAGAGGAATGATGATACTCGATCCACTGAGGCTATAGAGATGCGGAAACGTTCGCTGCATACTGAGGGTGTCGACTTTGCTGATAGGATGGTTGCATAGGTTGAGCAGTTGGTCGACGAGCTCTAGACCTGTATCGAGGATATTACCCAGGTCGGAAACTTGTTTCTGCTGTTGCGGCAGTTACGTGTCAGCTCCGCAGTATTGTGTCATCGTGAATATTCGTACCCTCGCCTGAGCGAAAACCTTCAAGTTTCTCTTAGAGCGACGAGCTGTTTGAGACTTGGCTCCCGACGCCATCCCCCAAAAGCCTTGTTGAGGGTACGAGGTCAAGACGGCGACCAGAATCTTCTCGAGGACCGAGTGAAGCTGCTCGTTTTGATGAAGGATTCGTGAGACGAGCTGAGGTAACACCGTGAGCCACTGTGCAGGTGCAGCTGAGAGTGAGCTTATCGGGAGTCCACTATGTTGATCGCGTCGGCACCTACCTGGTACGACGGGAGCTTCCTCGCATTCCTTTCCATGAGCTTGTTGATGTTCAGGAAGATGTTGTAACGCTCGAGTTCCATCCCGGAAGCGACTTTATTCGGACTGTGCATGGTTTTGTGTAGTCAGGTAGCTAGCCCAAAAGCATCAAAGAAGGGAGTGTTCCGCACTTGGCTTTCTTTTCTTTCACGTGCTGAATCACCGCCGGATGCTCTCCCAACTCAAGCCAGATAGTAAGCATTCGTGGCATGGCCTGATAAATGAACTTCGTGCCAAGTCCAAGCGCCGTCGAGAATGACTTGCAAGTGTGGTACCCGCGAAGCAGTCCTCTGATACCTCGAGTGTCAGCCGCATTCGATAGCAGTAAGGAGGATGGGCTGAAAATAGCGTACTCTGCTTTGGTCGAGAAATCGCCGTGCTCACCGGCCTGGTTCACACCGGCTTCGTAAAGCTGGTTGTGGAACTGCCCGAGGTAGTAATGTGGGCTTTCCCAGCTATACCAAAGGTGATGTGAGGATAAGTCAATTTTACGATTGGTGAGGAACGCACTCTGGTGATAGACAAGCAGCTTCATTGAAACCGGCGATGAGCTCGTCGAGCTCGAGACGACCCGCTTCCCGCATCCACCGAGCTCGTCGCAGCGATGACTGCCGGCAAGAGTAGTTTAGATACAATCACGGAAAATCTAGGTCAAGGCTTACCTTGGCAAGCGCTGTTGGAGGTCCCATCTGTGCGAGAGGGGAATTTTTTTGCAAGCCACGAAGTCCGGGTGGGATGAGAAGTTGCAGCGCATTGTCGATCTCCTGGATCGCCTTGTAGGTCTCCTGGCCACTCTTCAAGAGCTTTGCACTTTGAAGGAACGCGAACTTCGCTTCGAGGTCGCGTGCTTGTAGGATGGCGCTGTAGGCTGTTTGTGAGTGCCCAGCCTTCCGCGCGATCTTCGAAGTTTCAAGCCAGAGCTCGCCAATCTCAGTGCGGTGCGCTTGGGTAGGTCTGGAAGAAAAATATCGTCACTGAAAGACATTTCTCTTTAAAAAAAAGCGCATACGCGAGTTTGAAGGCAGTGCGACGCATGTTCAGGATCGGCTCTCGAGCGCGGAAGGACGGTGAGGTCGAGTCTAGACGAGCGTTGAGGCGCATACCAAGAGAGGGCGTGTTTCTGTCGAGCTTGGAAGGGTGTGTGGCTTCCGCGTAAATAGAGCCGAGCTCTTGGAGAATGTGAAGATGGACGACAGAGTCGTAGACTCTCCGGTACGACTCCCGTCCAGCGGCAACGATGGGACTCCCGAGCTGCTCCCGAGCGTCGAAGAATACTTTGTCGACTTGTTCCGCTTCTCCCTGGCGCATGGCTTCGATGACCCGGCCAAATGAGATTTCCGGTCCTTCGACGTCTGGAATTCGGAGAGCGTCCTCGACAGCTGCCCAGTCACCAACGATGAGGGACGCCTCAATATTGAAGGGCGCAAGGATCCGATCCCAATCTGCGTCTTCGTTACGACTGTGGAGGATTCCTACGATGTGGGTTCTCATTGAGTCTGAGATGTACATTCGTCAGGACAGTGTCACAAAGGGTTGGCAAAGTGATCGTACCGTAGTGACCAAGATTGCGAAGGCAGCGAAGGAGACCGAGGTGGTTTTCCGGTTCGTCGGGCTTCTGCTGAAGCTTGACCTCCCAACAACTTTGCGCCGACGTCCAACGACCTGTGCTTTCGTGCTCGCGGATCTGATGAAGGACGCTAGGCGCAATGATTTTTGTCGAAATGCCTTCCATACCATCAGGCTCGTCAAGATCGGCGTAGCACTCGTGAAGGTGCTCGTAGTACGTTTGCAGGTTGGCGTCTCCCTTTCCGACGCGGTTGACAATGTGCGACTCGAAATTGAGAAGAGACCGAGCGTAGGCTTTGCAAGTGAGTGCAGCCTGCCCGACCAGAATGTGCGGAATGTCACCGAGGGTTCCCTCGACGGGAATGAGTGCCTGCGACCACCAAGCGTCGGCGGCGCCTTTCGCCTTCGTTTTCTTCTGGACGACAATTTCGGCACGACACTTGCGAGCCTGCGTGATCCATCGACTGAGGTGATCCATGAGGTTGAAGACGGTCTAAGGTTTATGAAACAGTCAGTGGATGCTTCGGCCAGGTAATACGAAGACGTACCTGTGCGCTAAGCAGTCTGCTATTCTCCGAAAGTTGATGCGTCGGGCTGACCTGGTCGGTAAGGACAGTCTCAATTTCTTGCTTGACCTTCAACCGATCGTCATCTGAGCCAGCAATTAGAGCATTGAGAACGAGATGTGGTAGGAGGTGCTGCGCCACAGCAATATCCTCGAGGTGCAGGACGGGAGGGAAAGCGCGAAAGATCCGTTTGACCTCTGCTCCCTTCAGCTTCGAGATCAAATCGTTTGCCCAGATGCGAATCCAGTCTCGATACGAAACCGTGGACGAATAGATTGGATAATTTGCCGCATGAGGTGCTGTGCGCTCCTTGAACGAAAACGATCCTCCTAGAAGAGGTCCGCACGTTTCCAGAACCCACTTTGGCAGCTCGTTCCACCGCTTTTTTGCAACAACGTCGATGGAGTTGTTGGAAGTCCCGGCAGAGTTTACAAGGGAGGCAGTGAATCCACAGAAGCTAAGAAGCTCCTGAATGGCGTACGCGAGGAACTCTTGATGTTTGGTGTCGTTCGTCGACCGATACGCGCCGATGAGGAGGTCCTGGATGAGGTGAAGAGCAAATTTGACAGACTCTTCATGATCGCTGAAGTCTCGAGTGACTATGAAAGGGGGGTCGGCCGGAGCCATCTCGAAGCGATCCGGGTCGAGGGCGCCAAGAATTCCGATACACTCGAAGGCGACGTTCCGGATCTGCTCGTTCTCGGGTCCGTCCTTGACTGCAGCGCCTAAGAGCGTCTTGACGAGAGGTCCAACGCTATGATCGAACGAGTCACCAGCCGAAAAAGCTTGTAATTGTGGCGCCGTACCCGCCATCAAAGCCTTGAGCTCGCGGAGAGCCTGCAACGCTACAACGTCGTTCTCGCTTCCGATCCGAACGAGGAGGTATTCAGATCGTTGACTGAACGACCAGTCTTTTCGGTTACTCTGGAGCTGCCTATTGACGCTAGCCAGCTCGGGGATTCCGCTCAAGTCAGCAACGTCCTGAACAAAGTGTCGCAAGCCGTCCTTGTTGCTGACGATATATTCGAGCGTCGCAGTGGCGATCTTTCTGCCAGCAGGCGAGAACTCTGGCCAGAGTCGGACGAAAGTTGCCGAAGTGGTCCCTACGAAAGGGCCGATCTCGCTGAACTTTAGTGTCGTGACAAAAGTACTGAACGCTTCGAGGGTGACGTCGCGAAGTCCCGGGGTTTCGAGAGCGCTTTGAAGGGTCGCCATAATCTACGTTGAGCGTACGTCAACAATGTCCAAGCAGGAGCCTACACAACGTAAGACTGACCTGAGGAGAGAATCCAGCAATAGCCGGACCGACGAGCGTAGTGACCGCCTTCAAGCTTCGCACGATTCGCTGCTTCTCGCGTAAAGGGCGATGATTCGTCGACTCGTTCAGTCCTCGGTTCATGTGAGAGAGTATGCCGACAATGCTCTCCTTCATGACCACAGCAAGGTCAACGGTGTTGCTGGCTTCAAGTCGCATCTTCTCCACCTGCTGAAGAGCCCGCTTGGCCTAAAGTTTAGGCGAAAGCATCAGTACCGTACCAAACAAGGTTTTCAAGAAGAGATGTCACCTGAGCTTGGACAGCGACATCATCGTCTCCCAATTCCAGCGCGAGGGTGTAGATCAACGGAACCTTGACCGAGTCAAGGATTTGGGCGAGACCCACCGCTGCTCCCGCACAAACTTTTTTCATGAACACATTGAGACCCTTCGTGCGCTCCTCGTCTGGTCGCATATATAGAAAAGCAAGAATAGCAGCTGCCGATTGTCCCTCCGTGAGCATCACTGGTACAGAAAGCTTCGAAGCCTCTGCAATCTGGTCCAGTGTGCTTTCTCGATTGTTGAGGACGAGCATGGGGAGGGTGTATTCGCGAGTAATTCGTAAAAGAGTTTCGCGGGGTTGGTGGAAACAGTCGAGGGCGGCTGCGAGTGTGGTGGCGGAGGAGTGTCTGGAGCTGAGGAGCAAAGGGGCGATGGCGGCGAAGTGGGGTTGAATGAGCGCATAAGTTTTTATGTCACGGTGGGTTGCAACTTGTTCGAGCTGGTTGAAAGACATGTCAATTTCCCCTTTCTTTTTCTAGCGTCGCGTCGCGGAGTCAAACAATCACCTGAGTTCTTACGACACTCTTTAAGAAAGTGTTTGGGTTACCAAGTCGAGCCACAAACCGCTCGAGACATCGGCATTCGAGTAAACCTTGTGGGACAGCGACTCTGCGGAGGTCCGTCAGTCACCCTTCAACACAGTCGGAAGAAAGCACGACGAACCTTGCAAGTCTCCCAACAGTAATCAGTGTAGTCTCAATCACAGCCGGACGACTATGATCAATGTACTGATCCAGCCTCTCAAATAAAGTCGCCACGAAGGCAGTCGAAGTGCTCTGCTCCTGGTGCGCCTGCATAATTTCCACCATGACGTTTCTGTTCACATAACCTTGTCAGCACGTCTTGAATCTTTGTATCACCGAGGAAGAAAGTCGACCTACCCAGCAGCAAGTCTTACCGCTCTGGTCGTTGCCTCCATTTCCCTCCAAACAGAAGTCATCAGCACATCGGCTCCACTCCCCAAATCGCATGCCGCATTATTCGGATTCGAGTGTCTCAACACTCTCGTTAAGCTTTTCAAAAAAGCCAGCCGTACTTTGTCCTCCATATTTTCTTGATCCAATAGCTGAGCAGCTGCTTCGCGAAGTCCTTTGATAGGCTTGTTGGCGAAGGTTCGGGCTTGGACGTCTTGCTCTTCCACTTCAGTGGGTGAAGTCCCAACCCACGCGTCGCAGATTATGCAAGAAGGTTTGTCGGTGGTGCTCTCGGCGGTTAATGAAGGGTGAAAAGAGAGGGTGCCGTCTCGAGCGCAGCCGAGAAGACCGATTGATCGTAGGACGTCGAGCTGTTCGTCGGGCGGCAGAGTGGGTAGGGACCTGCACTCTTCACCAGTCAGCGACGGATCTCCTTCGCGGGTTAGGAGGTAGAGTAAAGTGACTGACCTCGCGAGTCGTAAGATCTTCCCCTCAAGGTTCTCCGCATCGGCATCGTAGTCCTCCGGTTTTTGCATCTGTTGTAGCACTTGTCCGACCGAATCCATCCACCCAGACTTCCTCCTTTTCCCAGCAGTCAGAGCTGGTGCTCCTCCATGGTCTCCCTCCATAACGACATCACTACTAGGATGAGCAGCAACCCTGTCTCTCTTCCTTTTCCTCGCCGAAGATTGTGTCGCCACTTGCCCGTTGACGTTGACGACCAGCGAGAGGTCCGCACCGAGTGCTGTCCAAGCTGCTTGGGCGAGGGTGGAGAGTTTGATGATCGGGACTGACAGGTGTATTGGAAGAGAAGGGGAAGATGGAGCGAAGTTTCCGAGAGCGTAAAGATGCCCAGCGGGGAGGAGTTCAGTGGCGGAGGATGGGGTGTGGGAGATTTCAGTGGCGGAGCCTGAGGG
>JASZXU010000928.1:0-12097 GCA_035521515.1 Phenoliferia sp. Uapishka_3
CCCCTTCCCCCTCCCCCCATCCACAAAGACTAACCAGGAACGACAGGACCTCTCCAACCAAAATAAGCCGCTTCATTCCACCACTCACTCAACCAACTACTCTTCTCACTCGCTCTCTTCTCCAACCTCTCCTGCAACTCTTTCACAAGAGGAGAAGAGAGGAATTCAGCTACGGCTGATTCTGAAGCGGCGAATGTTGGGAGAGGAGTTGAAGAGGAACCGGGAGATTGGGGAGTGTGGAAGGGTTGGATTGATTTTAAGTAGCGGGAAGCGGTTTCGGAGAGAGTTGGGACGGGGAGAGAGGGGAGGGAACGCTCGAATCGGTCTGGGGGACGAGGAGGAGTCAGCTTGTGGATAGTCCTTGACGGGACTCTCCCTCTGTGTAAAATCTATCGAGAGAGTGGCAAGAAGAGTGGTGAGACTGACACATTGGACCGACTGATTTATCCTCTGCAAGGGGAGAGCCAGCTGCTCTTCGTGATGCAGATTGTGACATTGTACGCGATGAAGTTGATGTCGTAGCTGAAAGTCTCTTCTGGACAGCTGAACGGAGCATGAATGCAGTTGAGAAGAAGAAGAAGTCGAAACAATGCCGGGTGACCGAACCACAAACTGCCACGCTCCTCGCGCCGGCTAATGCAACTTCCGCTTTAACCGGATTCACCCGGTCAACCCCAAAGAAAGATCTGTGGTGCCCCGGCTTTTTCCGCTGTCTCTGCTTTCCCTACCAAGTCGCGCCAGGTGTTACTTTCTATTTCAAGTCGGAATCCACGCCTCACCCGTATGACGTTTCATTCTTCTTTGGTGAATCGGTGAGAATACCGGACGCGGACCAGTGATATCACCCCAACTTCTTTTGCTGTTGGAGGCTGTTTCTCATCTGTGTAGGCGTGAGAAGAGACCCTTCTATTCTGTTTCGTGTGATACTGAAAATGTCGACCAGTTTCGCTCCTTTCGTGTGAAACTCGAGACGCCACCTTCGTGAGCTTCGCGAGCAGCGCTCAGGCGGGCGCTCAGGCAGCTTGGTGCGGCCACTCATCGCAACGAATTATCGACGTCGCCATACAGCCACCCTGAATTATCGATGCTTCACACACAGGCTCCCAGGCTTCTCACTCGAGGACTGCTGATCAGATCTCTGTAAAACTCAACGTGAACTTCATCCGTGGTCGCTGCAGTGGCACTCAACATTCTCAAATTTCAAAGAACAAATCCTAAAGAAACATAAGACTTCCGCACTTTGTGTCGACAGAAGTCGTGATATCTTGAGGTGTAGATCAAACAGAACTGACCAAAACAGAAGCTTCTCAGTGCGCAAGCTGATTCATGGCTTCGTCTCGCACATTGCCATCAGCCATCCTCGAGCCGTGGAAGCCATCCCCTCCGAGTCGGGCACCACATTCGGGGCAGGAACCCGCCTACCAGCATGCGCAAGGGGTCAGTTGAGGTATTTTTTTTCTTCCTGTAGTACGGCACCTGATTTGCTTGGCCGCACTGGTGTGAGTAGGGATCAGTGCGAGGTTACTTCTTCTCAGAAAATTGAGAGGGGTACATACATCACCGATATTGAACGCATGTCCGTTTGGGCAGTGATACCTATAGATAAACATCAGCCACATGACCATCAGATGTGCAACCTTTGCGTACCAGGTTCCTCCAGATCTCCAATGAGTCGCTGTGGTCTTCATGGCTTCGATAATAGCTTTCTTCTCCTCAAGAGTGACTTCTCGGTACGTAGGTGCGTCACGAACGTAGTCCACCAAGCTCTTCCACTCCTTTTCCATTTGCGAGTGCTGGAGCCAAACTTTTTGCTCGAGCCACTCGTCGACTTCTGCCATTCGGGCGCCATTCCCGTGACAGCTGTTGCGAAGACGATGGACGGCGGCGTCCAGAGCACCAAAGGACGAAGCTCTCCTAGCCTTGAGTTCAGAAATTCGTGAGTTGATGAGGATGATGGTGGGCTTTCGGCCGGTGTTCCTTCGTTTTTCCGTCTGCGCCTCCGTACGAGCAACGTCGAGGTCGAAACGAGACTTGAACATGTGGGACTCGACTTCTTGACGTAGCGACTCTGAAGAACTGGAGATTTCGATGCATTTTTCAGCATCCTTCACGCCAGTCTCGAGGATGAAGTGATGGAAGGTCTCGAAGCTAGGGCGAAGTGTCGAGGCGGTCGAAGGGAGATTCGCGGCGAAGGTCGACGCAAGGTCGGCAAGGTAAAGGCGAAGAGTGAGCGTCACCCAGATCGCCTCCACTCTGACTCGTGATTCAGTGCGCGGGGGAGGAGCTCCAATTTGTTCGCGAGCGCACCTCGCCGCGGCAATGTGAGCCGCTGCTTCATCAACTGCCCCTCCGAGCTGTGAGACACGGTCAAGCTCTTCCCGATAAAGCTTGTTGTACGATGCGTCGTAGGTAATTACGTGAGGAGAGCGAGCATCAGCAATGCTGACGGCGTCCTGGTACAGCTGCAGAATCGACGACGTCGAGGCTTTCCAATCGCGTCCACAAGATTCGAGATCATGGAAACAAAGATCCGAGAATGCGTCGACCTTTACGGGGCTGTCATCTGATTTTAGCGCAGAGGCACAGAAGTTGGCGCTGCTGCTTCGAAGGGGTGAAGTGGTGGCGTTCGCCTGTGTGCGAGACGCAAATTTTGCTGCGGTGGCTCGAAGCGCGTCGAGGTCGAGTGCCGCGATGCCAGAAGAAATTGACGAAAGCCCGTAACTCCCGCGAGTGATTGCAAGTTGTTCTTGTGTTTCGAGGCTTTGGGCCTTCAGAACTCGACCGTATCGGCGAACGTCGTGTGCTGAGATGACTGAACGGCAATTGGGACAATCTTTCTTGGACGGTGCTTGAGGTGGGAAGAGGAGGCCATCCCATTCCCCGGCTGTATTCTTGGAGTAGTAGAGACCTATTTCTAGCCAGCCTGGAGGAAGCTGTCAGTGTCAAGGTCAAGTCCGCTAGAAAACGCTTCTCACCGTCCAAGCTTTCGACTGTGAAAGCATGTCGGCATGCGAGAGTGATGATTGGATCGGTAGTCTTCGAGAGAGGAAGGCGTTCAAGCAAATCAACGATGGCTTCCTTAGCTTCGCTCGAGGCGCAGAGTGGACAGATTTGATGGTCGCACGATTCGCCACAGATCGAAGGGCAAGGATGACCACAACGGAGAGTTCGATCACAAAGAGCGTCACAGGGAAGGCGAGAACAGGGCTGAGAATTTTGGAGCAGTCAGCCTACCAACGTTGCAACCTTCATACAATCCGAGATAACGCCCGACTCACCATGCTACACGCATTCTCACAGCGTCCTTGATGAGAACAACGCCAGTTGCAATTCTTGTGGCAGCTTCGACAGCCCTCAAGCCCGCACTCATGCTTGCATTCTCCGTGCTCGCATTTTCTGCTGCAGCCCGTTGTGCAAGGTCCGCAATCGCCCTTCGCAACATGAGCTGCACACGGGCCGACGCAAAGATGACCACAGTGAAGCGGCTTTCCACAAGGGTGGTCGACGTGGGCGAGACTATCACCCAGTGCAGCGGCAAATCGGGATGCCGGGCATTTCGAGCATTCCGCGGGGCAGGTGGCATGGCGGCACGAGAGGACGGCGCCACAGAGCTGGCGGCACTCCAGCGACATCGAGTCGGTACCGCAGGAGTGAGAGGAGATGTGTCCACATCGTAGACCCGATTGGACGATAGCGCGGCATTCGATCTTGCTGGGATCTCTTGCGAGGGAACAGAGAACGTTTTTGGCGATGTGCAGGCACGGCAGCCGGACTTTCGCGATAGGCACGGAGCACTTGCCATGGGGAGAAGAACAAGGCGAAGGACAGGGATGGCCGCAGGGAAGCCTCTCGGGACATGGTTGTGCGCAGCGAGTAAGAAGGTGCTACACAAAATCAAGTTAGTTTCGTGTCCCCGCCAAGTTCCCGAGCAATACTTACATTGCGATCGGTCAGATGACAAATTTGCGGACAAAGATGCCCACAGATAAGTTCGAAGTCACACGGAAGGAGACAGCCACCTTTCAAAAAGTCAGTGGGACAGGCATCAGGCATGACAGTTGATGTCTTACCGGATGGCGAACGTCGACGAAGCTCTCCAGGGTTGCGAACGTTGTAAATTGATGCGGGATGGAGTTCACATCTGATAGGAAGAGCGTTGACAAGTCCTCCTTGATCTTCGATCGTCGCCACCACAGAGCTCCACATTGCCGAATTTGCGCGCAACATAGGTGCATTTCCGAGGATGATCAACCCGTGCTGGGCGCGCGAGAGGGCGACGTTGGCGCGGTTGGGCGACTGGCAGGGATTACTCTTTCTTAAAAGGTGACACACGAAAGCTCATCAAATTGACTCACTTTCAAGAAACCGATAGATTGGTGAGTGGTGCGAGCTTCCTCGCCAGTCTTCCGGTTGCGAACCACTGGAGGGGGATGGTTTTAGTGACAGGGTGCGCCGTCCGGAACATTGGTGACTAACAGCTGAGGATGACAACCTTTGCTTCCTCTCCCTGGAAATTGTCCACTGTTCTGATGAGGATAACCGAGTCTGCACTCCTGGTTTTTAGCGCCGAATTTCTTGAAAGGTGTGCGGCCTCTTCGCCATCAAGGAGGTCTGAATCCCGATCATCAAGCTCGACGGTGATATTCATTTTGGCGAGGAAACTTCTGACAAGCGGTATCTAGTTGAAATGTTTGTGAGAAATGCCGGACAGATATGTGAGCTCTGGCTGCATACCTGTCCGAGGTATCCTACGAGAATCACAATGTCTCCAAAGTTGCGGTAACCTTGGTTGATGAAATGAAGCACGAGGTCGACAGCCATCTGAGCCTGCATTTAATATTGCTCGTCAAAGGACTCCAGCTTGAAATAGCGGTGCTACACTTACCTCAAAAGTATTGGTTCGTGACGTGCTGTCACTGGCTTGATTGTCTTCGGCGTGATCGTGCGTGAAAAATATGACGCTTCTCGACATTCCACGAAGCCTAGAAAGATTTATCAGCAAGAAACTTTCTAAAGAATGTACGCGGGGGGATGGGTACGTAGGGAGCGATTTGACGGAATCGTGATCCAAAAGAGCTGGGTACAGCGGTGCCCTAGATATACCGGTAAGAAGAAAGTCCTGGGCGGTAAATAATGAAAAAAAACGGATACCGGATCAAGTCCGAGATTTCTGGTCGCATGCGCCGTTGAGTCTTTAAAATTGCGTAGGGGCATTTTGCACTGAACGTTGGAGTTTGATCAGTAAAGCTAAGGGGAACGTACTACAAGATTCTTTACTTGACCAAACGCTCAAATAGCGACACATCAAGTCGGTAGTTCTTGCCATCCTTGCTTTCAACTGAAAGATCTGGGTGTCACAATAGTCAGTCCAAAAGCCCGACTCCAATACTGCAAAAACCCACCATTACAGGTGATTTTTGGCCGAAGTTGCAGATGATCACCAATGAGAATGAGGTGCTCTAGTGATGGTACGAGATTGACGAGGACATGGCTTTCAAGACACTCTCCTGCTTCCTCCACAATGAGTACTCGAGGTAGAGCTGCTCCAAGAAGGCCAAGAATATTTGCGGCCCTAAGGGGCAAGTTCAGTGACAGACATAAACGCGAAAGCGAAAGGTGTGAGAGCTGTCATACCCGTTGGTAGTGCACCCTATCACTTCAGCCCGTTTCAGAGTCGCCAGCTTCGCCTGGTCGTGTAGATCCGAAATGCGGTCTAGCACCCTCTTATGAGCTTTCCGGAGAGAAGCGAACCTGGGAAGCTGCGTTCTGAGATGCATGGTCGCCCAATGATCCTGAAGCTTGCGGCGCTCCGGCCTTGAGAGCTCCCAGACATTGACGCTAGCAGACAGGAGCTCGGGAAGCGGGCGATTCGAACTTGGTTCCTTCCAAGGTGAGGTGTCGGCAGTGGTCATCTTATTCGGTAGTTCGGAACGATCGCTTTGGTCGGACGAAGAGTTGACGAGTAGTGCATATTTGTTCGGATGTTCGATGTGCTGAGGCGTAGGTGCAGGTGGACTTTGCTTCTTCTTGAGAGAATGGAGAAAGGTGAAGTCGAGGCAATCACGCCACCAAATGAAGGGCGCTTGCTGAGGTGCTTTCGAATTGAGAACGCCCGGAAGGTGCCATCCGCCCTCTTGAAAGTCCTGGTAGCTTTTGACGAGGGCTGAAGGGGGCGTCGATAATGCGCGAAAGTGATCTGGGTAGGTGCTTTCGAGCAAGCTGCTAATGTCCTTGAACTGCAGGCGACCTGACGCAACGGCGGACGCCGCAGAGCAAACGACCTCCAGTTCCGCCTCCAATTTTTTGCGAGACGTGTGCTCCTGGTAGAGCTCACGTCTGACTTCCAGCCTTGAGGCGTTTTCGGGTCGGCGACTTTGTTCATATAAGGTGTGCTGTAATAACGATGGCTGATCAGTGTCTGCTCAACATGTAGTCGTCCTCGGGATTCGTACTTCTTGTAGCTTCTCGCTCTTGGAGCTTGAGCCACACCGGATGATCTTGGACGTTACGTCGGAAAGGAGATGCTCAAGAAATTGGTCGAGGGCGTGATTTGTGTAACAAACGCTGATTTAAGAGCATCAGTTGGCAGATCAAGAGCGAGTGTTGCGGCTTACACCATGATCGGTGATATATTGTTTTGAAGAAGTGTTCGTACAAGCTTAACACCAACCCTACAATGTACAGCGTTTGTAAGGAAGTCGAGTGGGAGAGTGGCACACAGAATTGAAAAGACCGACCAACTTTTCCCAGTACCTGGAGGTCTGTAAAAGCAGTCTTCAGTACACAAATGCATGGCATCGAAGACGGCCTCCGTACCCTTCGACCATCGCGACCTCGTTCTGTAAGCAGTGAATAAGAGCGTCTGCCTGCGAGTGATCCAATTCCGAAGTCTCAGCGAGCACCACCTTAGCTCGTGAAACACTCGTTGAATCATTAACGTCCAAACTGAGGCTGGAATGAGCGGACTCCGGTCTCAATAGTGATGTGAGATTGAATCGGAAGGCAGGGTTGCGAGCGTATCGCGGAGGGTCGAGGTCTGTGAGGTGAAGGCCTGCTTCGGTGGTTCGGGCGATTACGTTGGCGAAGGGAATGGATGAAGGCTCAGCTGTTTGAAGTTGAGCGAGGAAAGGCGTGATGGTGGCCGGAATGATGTTCGGCACCTCGAAAAGAATCGTTTGAAGTCCCGTGGACGATCGCGTGCGGCTCGAGCGGTGGTCAATGACGGCCTGGAAGGCATTCGGATCGTCAAATGCAACCTTCATCACTTGACGGTTCTTGCTTCCGCCGTCGGGATCGAGAATTGACCCTCCTTGGCTGACCTTTCCTAGGTAGACTTTGTGGTCGTTTTGGAGTCGTGACGGCAGGAGTAGGCCAACAAGATTTCCCTCAGAAAGCTTCTTCGAGACGGAAGCTTGTTTCCCGGGGCCAGCGGATGCAAAAAACGCAATTTCGACGACAAGCTCCTGCTGCTCAATCGCGACGCTCTTGAACTCAACGCCGCCGTACAAGTCGAGATTGACTTGGTTGGACGTATCGGGTGTCTTCCACCGGCCGCCTTTAGCCTTGAGGAATTCCACCAGCTCGTTCCTCCTGTTCCCAACTTGATCGGTAAGGTCGAAAAGGAGGCTTTGAATCGCGGCGCGAATTGGTGCGAAATTGTCCTCGCGCAAGAGGCGAAAGAATATGTCGAGTTGCCTCTCCATCGAGCCCACCGGCAGATGGTGAGGAGCTGAGGGTATATTGGAGGGGAGTGAAGGACGTATCTCACAAACCAGCTCATCGTGAGTCGGCAGAAGGATGATGTCGCGGATGTTTGCTTTGTCGTTGTCGTGGCGAGGCCCCTCGGCGCGAAGTTCTCCCGGAAGCTCGTAGGAGCTCTCGAGGCGAGCCATAGTGCCTTCGGTCACGGTAGACGAGCCGATCGAGACAGTTCTCGAGGTGGCGGAAAGAGGCTGGCGTTCGACACGTTGGACCATGTCACCAAGCCGCTGCAAAAGCTTTCGGACCCCCTCGACAACAAAGTGCCGGGTCGGAAGGTTGTGCTCCACAACAAGCGAGTCTTCGAAGGATGGTGAAGAAGAGAGGACGTCGCTTGAGTAAGTGGTGAAGAGTTGGTCGAGTTCGCTGATGAAATTGATGAGAGAAGGGTGCTCGACGGTCGCTTTGTCAAACCTCGAGAGGTATCTGCGAGCAACGTCTGATGAGTCTCCAGTCGTTCGGATTCGCCAAGAAAGGAAAGAAACCCACTCGCAAAGAGTCTGGAGGATCGGCGAGAAGATGTGGAGGAAGCTCGTAGGCTTCCAGATCGAGGCGTTGGGCGAGGAGTCGGCAAGAGTTCTGCGCTCGACGAGGCTTTTGATACTTTGAAGAGTCGATGGGAGCCAGCCGTCAACGTTGGCGTGAACGACGGCGTAAAGTGCATTTACATGACTGGTGCAGCGGTCCTCGGTCACATTAGCATTTCACAGAAAGAAGGAAGCTTATGTTGACATACTGGCGAGCGGTGCTGTTGCGTACCGACTTCGAAGAGAGATACTGGAAGAGGGACTTTCAGGCAGTGTAGCTTCGAGCGGCAAAAGAGCATCCTTACGAGGAAGATAGGAACAATGCCGTGCTGAAAGCTCAACATCCTCGAGCTCGCTCCGACGTCAATTTCAACTCGCGGCCAGGTGAGTACATCACCAAACCGGGAGATAGCATTTCCAGGAGTCTTGGCAAGCTCGGAGAGGACCGCTTGCGTGTCTTGGAAGTCCTTTGATTTTGACGAGTAAGTAACCCGGCCGACGTGCCACATAAAAGGTGCTCACCCTGGTAGCCGTTTCCACGGTCGAGCCAAGAAGCCCGTTCACGAATGTGTAGATTTCCGCGGTGCTGCTGAATTTGAATTCGTCGTTGTTTTGGATCTGGCGAAAGAGGCGATCAAACTCGCCATCCATGGCGTCCGGATTGAATGTGCCCAGAAGAGCAGTCGTGTTGGTGGTGCCAGCAACACCGTCAGGAGCTAGCGAAGATCCGATACTGCTTCTAGGACTAAGACCGGAGTTGCTGATGCGGGCAGGAGGGCGGGAAGGGTTGCGACCGCCTCTTGCGTTATTGGCGTTTCTATACGGTGCCGGTGGCATCACGATGACTTTGCAATGATTGCGTAAGGAAGGAAGGAAAGAAGAAACCTGTCAATGGATTTTGTACGGACCAAATTGAGAAGTAGGAAGGGTCCGCCGGAGCGCCGAAGTCCCTTTCCGTTGCGCAGATCAGCATCAGTGCACATCTGAGGGAAATGAGCCTTTTGGTCTTCGGATTTCAGGTTCGTGCTGTGCAAGTGATTGAACTTTCGAGAGTTTCAGCGTGAGGGTCTCCGTCTGATGTTCGAAGTCTTTGCTCACCAACTACGGCCAGCTGACTAGCCGTGACGAAGGCTTCAAGACCCCTCGAGCCGAAACCACTTGGTCATCTGAACTCTTTGTCCTTCTCGCCATCCGGTCCGACGAATTGGCTCTCTTTTAGCTCCGAGCTCAAGCCTTCGCACCCGACTCCGACAAGACAAGATGACAACCTTGTGCAGGCAACCAAGGACATCAGGATTATCCTTCTCCGCAGATGCTCAAGGCCCGTCCGGTTCTCGCACCGTAGCTCCCTGGGTTTGATTGCGCTGAACACTATGCTGTCCTCCCGCCCGCGCTCCGCCCTTTGCCATGGTTTCTTTCTCGGGCGGCTTCACCAAGTTTCCCGCTCTTGAGCACTTTGGTCAGTTTAAAATGCGGTCCCTTTCAATCCAACGTGTTTGATCGGTTGAGGTTGAGTTTACGTCGGAGGCTGTTGGGGAATGCGAGGCGGACAGAGGCCAAGAGTCTGAGTGATCTGGTAAGGACGGTGAAAAATGGTAGGCCTGGCGGATCCTTTGTGGGTGAGGGTGAAGAGAACGTTTTGTTTCGCGAAGATCGAAATATGGTGTTGATCATGATCGCTCTCGGCGAGAGCGGAAGTCGTTGCGGTGCAGGCGTGAGAGGCCGGCCCGCAGTGGCTGTCCTCACAACTTATCTCAAAGCGCGAAACATATTTGGGTTTCATACATAAAGTGCTCACACATAATACGGTGGGTACAGAACGCACTTGAGATCTCGCAGGGCGGCCATACATATCAAGGGACGTGGTTCCGCGCTCCGCCAAGGCTCCGCTTGCTCCAGGAAGCAGTTTAAAGACCTTCTGTAAAGTCCCCACGTAGAAGCAAACTTTTCGTTGGCAAACTTAAGACTAGCGGGTCCGAAAGCGCGAGGTAAATTATTGCCCATGACCAGACTCCAGACTAATAAGAATACCTGAAGGTCTCCCGCGACGTCAAAACAGACAATTGAACATTCCCTTGCCTCACTCCTGAACAACCTCCAAACTCCATAAATCATCCAGCCTCTCATTCTTCTCATTCAACCCACCATGAACGACAATTTTATCGTCTCCAAAAGCAGAAGACGCAAACCATCCTCTCGCCTCTGGTGCTTCAGTGCTAGACTTGGATACCGGAAGTGGGATCCATGACAGTGAAGCTGGAGTGTAGGATGTTGTAGCGGAAGATGGAGTTGACGAGATAAGCGCCCAGGCATCCGAGTGGAACTATTGAATTGAGTGGAAACGTCAGTATTTGATTGACTGGATTGAACTGAAGGAATGAAATTAGACCCACTGCACCAGCACCGTCATGACCTAACTCCGCGGGAGCTCCCTCTCTTTCTCCCATAAACATCACCGCGACCACTTCTTTTCCTTCCGCCTGCACTTTCACTCCACTTAACCCCACCAACCCATGCACACTCCTCTTCTCCGGTCCTCCTCCTTCCGCCACTTCCACTCCAGTACTCCACTCCTTCCTATCCACATCATATACATCCAAAGGACCTCCCAATTCGAACCCCGCGAAACCACCGAATCTGACGAGTGTCGAATGTGGGGAGTTGCCGATAGGTGCGAGTACTGTTCCGCCACGACCTGGTCCTGGGGCAGAAGGTAGTGAAGACCATGCGAGAGTTTTGAGAGATAGGGAATGGAGGGTGGAGAGTCGACCTTTTGGTGGACATCCGGCGTGGAGGAATAGCGTATCCTGTCATCACAACTTAATCTCATCAGCCCTACCACTCTTTAGCCAGAAATACAGCAAAGCAAAGCGAAACTTACCCCAGCAGCAGTCAAAACGTGAAAGCTCCTTTGTTGTGGCCGTTCCCCAGTAGTCTCCAACGCTTCCCATTTCTCACTCTCCACGTCAAACGCCCAAACATCTTCCTCCTCTCCAAAAGTGCCCATATCTTTCCCTCCTCTTCCTCCCCATAAATACAGTTTAGAACCTGATGAGACTAGGGAAGCGCCGACTCGTGGGGAGGGCCATGAAGAGGTGGAAGGTGGGGATAAGATTCGGGTTGTGCGATCTGTGCGCGCAGATTAGGTTTGAACAGATGATGAAGGATTGGAAAGGAGGTGGACGTACCGAGTAGATTGATTATTGTGAGGTCCGCAGAGACTGGAGTACGAGGAGAGAGTTCACCGCCGAAGATGTAAGCGTTGGAGTTGATCACGGCGAGGGAGTGAGAGGAGAGGTGAAGTGGAGGAGCGGAGAGGAGGGACAGTCGGGTCCATTTCGCCGCTAGGGTTGTCATGATGGATTGATTGTTGAGGTCAGGCGCGCAGAGAAGGGTAAAGCAAGAGGGAGAGCACCCGGTTTTAATTATTGGCAATCGGCTTCGATAAGCGTGATTTTAGCTTCGTCGTATGACTTTCAGAAAATGTACTACAGCTCACCTCCCACCTTGAATCTGCTGTTTGTGAAAGCCAGTGAGGGCAAAATCACGCGTCCATGCGGCCTTGACTTTTTCTACGACGTCGAAGTCGCTACGAAATCTAACGGCCGGCGCCTTTCCTTCGCCATTACCGCCAGCGTTCAATACGATCTGGTGATAAAGTATTCGTGCAATCTATGCACACATCTCATACTCTCCTCTCTCCTTTCCCCTCCCTCTCCTTCCCCGGGCCCTATTTAAACCTCTACACCCCGACCGCCCACAGCTAATCTCTCTCCTTCGCCCTCCTACTCAAAAACCTACTCAACTGTTCA
>JASZXU010000929.1:0-12041 GCA_035521515.1 Phenoliferia sp. Uapishka_3
ACTACAAAATCCGATAAGCTTTCCGGAAGCAAGTCATACATTCCATGGAGTGCCTTGTGAAAAGTAGGGCCTAACTGGATTGAAAAGCAGACAACATTTAGAATTCAAAGTGTATAATATCGACCTTGAGAAAGTTGGATCTGTCATCGAGACCTTATCGCTTCTGTCCGTGCGTCTTGGCCGTTCTCACTTACTACTTGAGTCTGGCGGCAACTCGTGGAAAAATTTGCATCAACTTATTGCAGAGACCGCGACATCGTTCAAATACTTCCTTTCCACAAATTATCAGTCAACTAAATGCTCCTTCCACCACCCAGCTTTCACTCTGGAATCTCTCTTGGGCCACCTCACCTGTCGGGGAAACGCTGAAATGAGATGCCGGAGAATAGAAGTCGCAGGGCGGCGACTGCAGAGCTACATCATTCAGGCGGGGTGTAGTCAAGTTAAGAGAGAGGAATAGCAGTTGATCTTGAGATTGATTTGAACGCTGAACCTGCAAGAGGTGATTGAGAATGAGGTGCCGAAGGTGTGCCTCGAGTATGTCGATCGCGTTGCCGTACGACCACGAAAAGCTGGCGCGCCTCAGTGCGAACGTAAACCTAAAGTGCGCAAAGCAAGTTAATAATGGAGCGATCATTTAAGGCGTGGACGGACGTCTCAAGCATTCCAATCTGCTCAACTCGGGTGAGGAAGTCGCCACCGGTCTCCACAGTTGGAAAAGTTGCTATAGTTGTAGCCCACTCCTCGAGGTCGAAGTATTGCAGGTGAGTGAGATCTGCTCGTTTTTACACATCAGAAGCAGAACGAAGCATTGAATAAAAGAAGGGGAGACCTTACAGCCGAGAGAGGGAATGTCTTGACGAAGACACTGTGTTACAAGCCTCGCTGCCCGCACGAAAGCCGACCGTGCTCGCAGGCTGAGCAAAGCTAAGCGACTCCCGGCTCTAAGATTGACTCCAGTGTCGCTACCAGCGAGCTGTAGCCTACGTTGAGTCTCTCGAAGGACTGGCAAAACCAGGCTCGCAAACGCTATTGGTAACGTCCAGCGACATGCGCGCACAATGAATTGGCGATCTCGCTCCCGAGATGGAGATAAGTTGAAAGCATCCGTTGCTGTTGCCGTGAGTTGCTCTTTGGCACGACTGCTCAACATCATAAGAAGGATGTGGAGCTCTTCAAGTGAAGAAAGCCAATTTTCGAGACGATCGTCGTTCAGTCTTCTCTTTCGAGCGTAGACTAAAGCATGGAGGATGACGTTGAGTATGTCGCAGGAGCCGAAAACCAATAAGAGGAAAGGGCGCTCACCGCCACTAATGCTGGCTTCCGCTTCCCGGGCAAGATCCGATACAGCCAAGACAACTTTCGGCACACCAATTTCCCGGTCAGCCAGCGACATCATCGGAAGCTTCGATTTGCAGGCTTACAAGACTGCATAGGGATGAAGAAAAGTTGGAAAGAGTCCGTGACGTCGAGGCCGGTAGTCGACGCCTCTAAAGCTTCGTGGACTGTGCTATAATCCCCACATAGAAGAAGCTGATCGCTTTCCGAGCTAGAAAAATACACAGGTGTAGTAGAGAGCCAACCAAGGTCAGCACTCTCTGAGCTGGACAAAAAATTCTTAGAGAGGTATCACTCACAAAAGCGACGCCTTGGTAAGTGCCGCCTGCATCACGAATGGCGCCCAATGAAGAGCCGTACTAGAGAGTCTGGGTCTCCCTCTTTCGTCCAAATCTTCTGCCATCGACTTCACATGCGCTGCATATGCGGACGCCCAGGGTCTGGTTGAAGAGATGCCAAGTCCTAAGAACGAGGACGTTATCAGATTCGGTTACTCATAAACCACCTCTTAAGCTCACGGGAATCAAGTACGTCCATCAAATGGCAGCTCGCAGCTTGCTCCTCGCCACACAACACCGTCGTTCCTCTCATTAAAAGCAGCTCAATTGCTCGCTCGCGCAGCTTGCTACTGATTGAAGCTCTACGCAGCCCAAATTCGCGAAGATCGATAGGAGAGGCGTGGAGCGATGTGGTACTGAGATTCTCGTATTCTGGAGCTGGCGGTCCGGCGCCGAGAAGGAGTGGATGAGATGAAAGGTGCGCGGTGAACGCCATGATGACGGCGGCGAGTACCTGCTTTGGAAAATAATGAACAGTATTCCTTTCAAGAGAAATATAATATACCTCTGTATGCGGGGGTAAGGCCTCCAGCCTCCGGCCTACCGCATTGAATTGTTTGGAGAGCCGGCCGCGAGCGAGTAGAGGGAGTGGGAAGAAAGAATCAGGCGTATGCTGAACACAGATACAAATATCAGTCATGGTTATGGCTTGATTCGAGGGCAAACTTTCGTACCCGAAAGAGGTCGATAAGGTGCGAAGCGAGGTCTCCGCTTTGCTGGGCGAAGGACAACAGCGTGTCACGGTCGAAAAGTGAGAGGTGTGGACTGTTTGATTTGCCCGGAGCTGAGTCTTGAGAGGAAGAACTCAAACTTGTAACTGTGGAGGATGGAAAGGTCGCATGTTGAGGACTTTCGGATGAGGACCCTGATTCGGGCTCGTGAGTGCGGGTAGGCGGTGAGCCGTTGTCGTCACTCCCACCGAAGAGAGCTCTACGAAAGGAGAATCAGTGTTGTGTCTAATGAGGGAAGGATCCAAATGCCTCTTTACTTTGCCGCTTCGATGCGCTTTCCCGTCCGCGGCGCGGGTTTTTTGCGAACCACTGGAGTAGTCTGACAGCTGACCCGAACATGTAAGCCGAAGAGTCTAGAACCTTAATTGTCAGACTTACTGGATCTTCTTTTCGATGCATCGCGGACAAGAATGAGGTGGAAGGACTGGGTGGCATAGCACACGACGGAACTTGCCTACGTAGAGGATTGGGAAAAGACTGTCATTTATCAGCCTCTGAATGTTGTAAACATGCAAGCTTACAAGCATCGCAAGCTGGAAGAAGCTTCTTGGTCTTTGTCCTTCCCCTTGTTCTTGGTTGCTCGTCAACCCCTCCCGCCACCACGGCTTTGCTCCGCGAGGGAGGACGTTCCATCGCTGGGGTACCAGCAGACGCAGAGAAAGTTGGCGGATTGCTTTGCAGCGCGAGGCCTAAAGGACAGTAGATACAATTAGCTTCGTCCGTCTGTTTGGTCAATACCTCGGCAGTATCGGGAGTTTCAGGGGCTTGCTCTTTCTTTCTCCGCATTACGTAGTCCAGTTGTAAGTCTTCGCATGAAATTCGGCTTTCCAGAATAAAGCACATAGACTTCTCGAGACATCATTTCACCTGCCGCCTTCGAGCTCCTTGAACCGCTTCCTATTCGCTTCGCGGACGTCTTCTCTCCAACCGCGTTTCCCCCCATTTCCCTCCGCTCCTTCACCCGGCTTCGGTTGCCCGATGACCACCAGTTGCTTACTACCCAGACCAGGTCTCTGCTCCCTGCCAGTCGTGGTCGTATCAAATGTCCTCGGCTGAATGAGCGTCCCAAGGCCAGCTCCATCGACGCTCTCCGTTCGCGTAAGTTTCGAGAGGAGTTGTGCACCTCTCGACGTTGTCCCGAATGGATTTTCTGGTGGCACGATAGGACTTGGTGCTGCCATGACGGTCGAAGCGGATGAGGAACCCCGACCTGGAATGGCGAAAAAAGGGCTGGGCTGAGCGACTGGTGGCTTCGCGGCTGCTCCAGTAAGAGCTCTTCGCGCTGCTGCTCGATCCACGAATTTGGGCGAATCGAGAACTGGAGCCGCTGCCGAGTTTCCTGGCAGCTTTGCTGTGTTCTCGACCAGCTGTGCAGCTTTCTTTCGACTACCAATAGATCCACCGCCCGACCCCGAAGGCGCCAAATATTTGTCTTTGAGTCCCCTCATCTGAGCCCGGCGGTCAATCTCCTTCTCGGCTTTTGTACGAGTTTTGGTAAACGAGGAGGAAGTGGAGGGTGTAACGTCGGTGGTGCCACTAGTGGAGGTGGAGGTAGTTGCGTTGAGGGGGATGATGTTCGTTTCGTCTGCTGTGACGGAGCAAGCGGAGCATGCAAGCGAGGCGTGGAGGTGGACTGCAAAGGATGTGGAGCCGATTGATATTATGCTGAAAATATAATGACATCAGATTTGTATCAAGCGTGCCGCGACATCGAAAGTGCACTCACTCGAGATGTTTGAGCTCTTTCGGCGCCGACGCGACTTTCGGCGGCGACAGTCGAACGGATTCTCCTCTAGGTTCCCTTATCCAAGTACCATGCGTCGACCCATTATCCACGACTGCCCAACCTCCATCTCTCATAAAGTGCTTATCGAGCCCCGCCTGCATCCAGAAGACAGTGGCGTGCGACTTACTCACAAGCAGCTCGGGCAATCTGATCCGCTTCTCGAAAGTCCTGTCTCGTCCTAAAGACAATCCATCTGCGGGGTCGACGAGCGCCACGGAGAGGGGCGGTCTGATGATGGTGGAAGTCAATAAGACGAGTCGCAGAAGCGGAACCTTGGAGAATGGGTCATCTGGGTCGGAGTCGGAAGGCCAGATCTGTTCAGGTGGTATCGCGATCCCGTCGACGTCCTCGCCCTCCTCAGCCTCCACTGCCGCTCGAGCTTCAGATGGGTGCGCCGCCGCGTCGGAGTACTTCCATGTCCCGTCTGGCTGAGGTGCGGCCCACTGCTGAGTTGCGGGGTTGAAGTAGAGGCTGTGCTCGTCGCTCCAGCACCATGCGGATGTAGAGGCCATGCCCGCTTTGAGTGGGGAGGAGACCTTTAGCAAGAGTTGTAGCCCGGCGAAAGAGGTCCGTGCCCAGTTGGCCCAGCTCGCGCGTATTACCATTTTCTAGTCCAGCGCCCATGTCCACTCTGGAAAAACTTGTCTCCTACTGTGTTTCAGTCTTGCTTCTTGACTACATTTAAGCTGAAATGGAGAAAAGAGAGTGAGAGGGAAGTTGCCAGGCCATCGCAAGACCGGGCTGAGCGCGAGCGAAAGGTCATTGCGAGGTTCACCACAAGCCGAAAAATCCAGCTAAGTTCCGCGGACAACCGCCCTCTGTTGGTCCTCATCAAAAAAGCACGCCCTTGACCCTGGTAAGCTCCTCTCATTTACCTTCTGTTCTTCAAACGTCTGCTAACCTACTTACACTCCCTCAGCCATATCTCTCTCCTCCATCCCAGGGTGCAGAGACGCCAAGTCAATCGCAAGAACAACAGACTCGGCAATCTAGGAAGCGCAGTGCGGCCTCTTTCAAAACGAGGGCCCATTAGCGTGCCATATTAGCCGTGGCCATTCCTTTCCCTGTTACCTTCCTTTCTCTCCTCTGCTCGTCGCTGTGTCCTCCGCGCCGACGAAAACTTCAACACGTGAGTACTTCCTTGTATATGGCTTGCTTTTGGTCTGGAAGGAGGAGAGAGGGAGAAGCGGAGTCCTGCGATGAGAACCAAACAACCAAAAACTGATTTAATGAGCATGAGAGCTTGTGAGAAAGAGAGTGCTTGCGCACTCTTTCTTATCCGGCTCGATGCTTAGAAGTTATACGAACTGAGGACGTGTGATTCGGATCAATACAGCATCGAACGTTCCGAACGGTTGACTGACTGTTCTTTCCGCCCTCAGGTTTCGATGCTCGAGCGTTACGAAAGATTTTGGACTGGGATTGGCGCCAGCGAGGGCAAACTGACCTACTTCGTGTCTCCGTTATCGCTGTCAATCCCAAATGTTTTCTCATTCAATCTCGCCACAACTTTCGCTTTGTGAACGTCTGATTCCCGTTCGTGCGAATCAGCCCAGGCGGTCTTGAGCGAGAAGCCCGTTTGGCCATGTAGTGCCCCGCGATACCGAGCGTCAAAACATAACAAACAGAAACTTTACACACATCCACGAAGCATCTACATGTTTTCCGTCTCGGAAAATTCAGAGGCACAAAGCTAAGTCGTACCATATACAGAGACAAGCGGTTCCATTCGACCCTCCGCTCACCTCGGCCCACGGCGTTTACCCTCGACTCCATCTTGCGCCCCGAACCCTCTCTCTTCCCTCCTGCCAATCCCCGCAACTCTAGCCAGCAGCCAAACGACGCCCATCAGAAGCGGGACGATCTGCTCAGGCGCCAGTGTTCCCGCCGTTCCGGTCCAGTCGCCCCTTTCCGCTCCCTGTGCTAATCCCAACCTGGCGTGCGGCGTCCCGGTTGCTTCGACTCCGTCTAGGAAGTTGGCATAAGCTTCATCTCGAACGACCTGTCCGTGGGCCATTTCCATAAAGTCCACTCCATTGCCCTCGTCGACTTCCCCATCCCACTCTTCGTCAACTCCAAGCAAATCTCGAGGTTGATATTCAGGCCACCTTCCATCCCAATCGTCTCTGTACTCCTCCCGCCTCGCCTCCACCTCATCCGCAGCGTACCCCGTCCGTTCTGCGCCAGCCTGATTGGCAGTGGCGGCGCAAGGACGAGTTACTTGACAGTTGGCAAGCCAACGTGCGTAAGCTCTGTTGGCTGCTTGGGCTGAGGGCGGTGCGAGGCATGCTTGCACAGGCAAAGTGGCGGGCTGGAGAGGTTGAGTTGAAGTCGTGGGTGGTCCGTTGGACGGTGGAGGAGTAGATGAGGAAGTGCAAGCGACAAGGGGGACGAGTAAGATGTAAATGTAGAGGTATGTCGATAGCGTCATCGACGGCGACATGGAGACGGCAAGTTGCATGCCCCACACTGGGAGTGGCGGTCGGAGAGCACCGAGGCGGTCAACGGCACAGGGTAGGTAGTCGAAGCGTTGACGTGAGATTGGTGAGTGTTGATCTAAGTTCTGTTCTTTGAGGGATATGTGGAAGAAGGAAGGGAGCGAGGACCGAGTTGACTTGGCAACTATCTTATCCATCTCGCAAAGGGCTCCTAAAGCTCGTCATTCGTCCAACCCCCTTCCTTCAACTTTCTCTCGGATGCTTGCTCATCGTTACGTACGGTGGAAGCTCACTGCCTTTGAAGCGTCTGCATGGTTTGTAGGTCTCCTCGTGCGTGGGCACACGAATCCAACAGCACCCATATTGGTACAGTGCGTTGGTCAAAGCTGAGCCGAAGCACGGCACCGGCAGCAACTTAGAAAGGAAGAGTATTTTTCAGCTCCTAAAACTTCGAAACTGACAATGAAGAGTAGATTGTAACGCCGCACCGCGTGCCGAGGCGTGCCGCTCCATCAACTGTCGCAGCTTCTTGTTGCGAAGTCAAACCAAACTACGTTTTGAAACTTCATGTTGTTAAGGTGTATAGGCTCACAAGAACCTAATCCTGTCTACCCCAGTCCCCCTCCTCACCAGTACGATCGCAGTAAGCTCTTTCACAAACTCCTCCAGCAAAAGAACATTGTCCAACGTTGTCGACAGAGTGACCGTTGCGGGCTCCCCAGTTCCTCGTTGCGATGGACTACGCTGGAAAGCATCGCTATCATCCGACAGTACCGATCCTGAAGCTTCCCTCGCGGCAGGCGAGAGTCGTTTCGTTGGCGTGTCGGGAGGTCCCAGCTCGTCATCGTCGCCGCCCGTCCAATGAGCATGTCGACTCCGAGCTGAACTGACTGGAGCGGGAGTCAACATGATGGAGCCTGTCTGGCGATAGTGTGCAGCGAAAGGACTGGCTGCACTTGCAGTTGCTGTGGACTGGATTGAAGTCGTCGAAGGCTCCTTTCGGACTTGGGGTCGCGGCGGTGTAAGAAAGACATCGCGCTTGCCAGTCGAAGGCGTTGGTGAGAGCAACGGTGATTGCCTTCGACTCGCATCGAAACTACTTGTGCCATCCGATACTGAGAGCTCTCGCACCGCGGCCTGGAAGGCGTTTCCTCCATCGTCGTTGAAGTCCAGCGCATCGGCTAGATTGTCGACAAAGTGAATACCTTGCCGACGCTCGGCAAGGTACTGATCAAAATTCGGTACCGTCGAGCGAAACAGTGCGACGGACTTGGAGAGTGCCGAAAGAATTGCAAGAACTGACTCTCCGCGGGCCGGAATACGTCGCGCACCGTTCGAGTGCGAGTTTGTCGAGAAGGAAAAGGCGTCGTGTCTACTCAAATCGTCGACATCGTGATCCACGCTTCGGTCATCGCCGTCATCGCTTTCCGATGCTGGCTTGTCACTTCTCCCCAGCGCTGCGAGTTCTTCAAAGCCGAACTTGTCATCTGTGACGGCTGGTAGTATCCATCCATCGAGTGAGCGATACGGTGAAAGTGCCAAAGTTGAAAGGACGGCAGTTAGGGAGAGGTTGACGTCTGGCGGATGGCTGAAGAACTGGGCGAGCGATTCGAGAACGAGGCCGACCAGTGGAGTCCAAGGGTCGAGTCGGTGGCGAAATGCTGTTTTCGAAGCCGCAAAATCTCTCGACGACAGAGCGGGAGCGGCTCCGAAGAGGTTGCTTCGACGTCTTGCCTGAGGTGAGGAAGGAGCTTCCGTCGGCGCCGTTGGGTCTGCCGCTACACCTCGTCGAAAGCCAGCGTCGGAGGCGAGCGCTGCTTCCGCGTCCTGGACGTAGCTGGAGAACCCTTTGCTGAAAATGCTGGCGCCTCCTTCGCCAGAAGGTCTTGCGCCTGGCCCTGAGGGGTCGATGGACTCGAGGAGGTCAACGAGTGCGTCGATAGAATCCAAGTGGCTATTGATGGACGGCGTGGGGGGTAGTGGCGTTCCAAGAATTAGAGAAGGAAGGCGGCGGGGTGTAAAGGGGGAAACCAAGGGTGAATCGCACAGGTTCGCTTGTTTCGTGGGCGTTTCCGAAGGGTAGACAAAGACGTCCGAGTCGTCGTCGGACTCGGATCCATTACCGTTTGTAGGTGAGGGACTGGGCTCGGGTGGAGAATCTCTGAGCGCGAAGGGGAAGAAGGTGGCTCCCTCATCGAGTACAATGTCGAGCAAGCCCATGCTCCATCGGTCGTGCCGCGAAAGCATTGTCTGAAAAAGCTTTAGTGCCGCGGAGGACGTGGCGGCGGACGGAGAGGATACGGTGGAGGCGAGTAGATCTTTGAGGCTGAATCGTCCTAGGGATGTGAAGTAGGGTGAAGTTGCGGCGATCCCAGGCCCGTCAGATGGGGTGCGACCCTCGAGGAGGACCAGTGCGGACGCTTTTCGCCGTCTGGCTCGATGTGTACCGGGCGAGAGGAAATCACTTGCGGTGCGTTTGGGGTGGGTGAAGTCGTTCAGGTCTTCTTCGCCCATTAGGAAGCCAAGGATGGCGTCTCCGAGAGAACTTCCTTCCTGGACCACCGACAACAGGGCATCGAGATAGCTCAGGACGGCCACTGCGGACCCGTCCGCTCCTGAGCATTCGAGGATTGACGTATAGAGGACAGGAAGGAAGAGTGACCTGATGGAGGCGAGGATCGACGACTTCAGGGCCGACGTTACGAGGGCTTGCTCTCTCGCGACGTCGTCTGTGTCGAGTCGCGGGTTCGTTTTTGTGCTGGGCGATGGGTCGGAAGTATCGGCACTGAGCGAAGCTTTGAGTAAGATTTCTTGGGTGAACTCGACGAGCTTTAGCCATCCGTCGAGCCCCTCGCGAAAGTCGGTCGTGCCGGACAGAGCGACGCCAAGTGCTCGCAGTCGGTTCTCCTCCTCTTCCATCTTCCGCTGAGCCTCTTCCGGATCGTCTTCAGCTTCATGCGCACCCATACCACCAAGAACCATGCCTCCTGTTCCGGCTTCCAAAGTTTCGTTGTTCCAGGCGCCAGTCGATGGGGTGCTTCCAGCGGGCCGCACAAGGAGCTTCCCGGGAAGTAAACCATAAAGTGCACCGAGACCAGCGGCGAGGACGTCGGAGAAGTCGGAATCGAGGAGATATTCGCTTAGAGCAAGGCGAGCTTCGCGTGCGGCTTCGGGCTGCGAAACGCTGACAGATGTGGTGGGTGAGCTGAACCTGTCCTCTCTTGACCCATTGGTGACAGCAACGTCGAAAAGGAAGACGAGACCGGCTCGGGCGAGGTCTCCGATGTTTCCTTCGCGGTGTACAAATCGAAGGAGGAAGGCGAACAACAGAAAATCGTGCTCCGCTTTTTTGCGGTGGGTGGCAGAATTTGAGGTTTGTGAGGTAGTGGAGGTCATGGTAGATGTGGACGGAGTTGGTGAAGAGGAACGAGAACTCGGAGAGTCGTTCTGCGTTCGTGACCTTGTTGATGCGCCCCTTCCAACGGTCGCTGCGAGATTGGCCGCTTGTCCGGCGTCTGGGACAGCTCTTTCGCGAAAGAATATGGCAAGAAGCTCTGGTCGCTGTAAAGTTTAAATTGAGATTTAGTGAGGCGACAATTGCTTCCTTTCGACGTCGGTACGAACGTTTCGGATGCGCTCACTCAGGCGACACATAATGTCAACAAGCGCCTCCTCCTCATTCTTAGACAGACCAGCCTCGGATTCGACGGACTTTCGAATTAGCTTGACACTGTTGCAGACAAGTAAGCTTCCCATTTCTCTCCTGCAGACGCGCTGCTTACAGGGGTCGGTGCACGGCGCTGTGCACGACAAAGCCATCCCCAAGTGCAGCCACAGCCTGGTTCGCCCACGCGATAACAGCTCTCCGTGTCCCCACCGGCTTATCCTTTGCCGAGAGTGTTACCAAAGTGGCCAAAACGCCTGTTTTGACTAGGTATTCCTGACACGGCCCGAGTGGTTCCGATGCCGGTTGAGAGTTGCCTGTCGACGTATCGGAAGCTTCGGCAGTGAGGAGGGCGAGGAGCTGACCCAGGTGACGAGGAATGGAGGATTGGTTGAAAGGGAGCTTTGTATTGAGGTCTGAAGACAGCGCAGCCTGTGGGAAGGACCGTTGTTAGCGAGCCGGCATCAGTCCCAGCGTACCAAGGAGAGACGTAGGAACTTGCCTTAAGCTGTTCCCAAGTTGCTACGAAGCTTGTTAGAGGATCCTCTCGCGGAGAGCCTTTCCCCTTCCCCTTCAACGGCGACGAAGCCGCCTTGCCAGGTCCTGGAGACGCGCCTCGGAGCTTGGAGAGCGATCCCAGTCCCCACATGCGTTTGTTTGATGCTGTTACCAGTCTTTGTTGACAGCTGGTACGAATTATAGAGGTGAGAGCTAAGTTGTGTGCCGCTTTCGAATCATTCACAGTGGCGGCGTCGACCCCTCACGCTGCAGTGTTCGTAGCAGCCCGGGTGGCAGCCCGGGTGCCATACCGGGGCTGGAGCAGACGACTCCCACCAGCCCTTTCAGCCCGGGGGGCTGAGGGGTGGCGACCCCTGAGAGGTCTTCTTAGCCGCCTGAGAGCTACTTATCTGTTTTGAGACTTTGAATAGGTTGTAGGGTTTTGTGGAGAGTTAGGAAAACCATGCTGAGGATCTAGGGATATACTTCAATGACCGCGCTTCGCAAAACATAATTTTGCGCTGGGCAGGCGCACCTAGTGCCAGTGATGGCATCTGACGGCACTACAACGAGTTGAATCCTCTAAAAATGTAGTATCATGATTTTCATATCAGAAGAACTACCCACTAGGATGGCGATAGTCTTGTCACAACATTAAAGGAATGATTCATGATATGTAACAGTCTTCAAATGCTTATACCTCACGTGAGGTGGGGCACCTGGATTCATCCGACTTCAGCCCTCATAATATCGTCATACCTTAACAATTCCCTCCAAGCTTGGGAGGTCCAGAGCGCCATCTGAAGATGTTGACTCTGTCCTTCGCATGGCGCCGCGGCACGCAATGGCATGTATTTGCCAAATCTGTTCTTGATTCTACGAGAACGGATGAAAGCAGACGAGATTATTGATACAGGTTGATTGTGGAAGGGCTTCACTGTAGCAAAGTTCTGAGCCAAATTGGTTCACTGTAGCGCCATCGAAGGACGTGCGAACACACACCTTGCGAAGCGTGCAAAGCGACGTCCGACGTCTGCGCGCCGCACAGGCAAGATGCTGGGAAGATCTTTTTTTGGCTCCAGCAGATCTAACGGTTTGTGATGGTGCTATAGATCCACAGAATAGAGGGCTACCAGCCCTGTATCTCGCTACATTGTCACGCCAAATTTCCTCGTAGCACCAGCCCTCATGCACACTGTGGGAAGGGCGTGCCGTGACGCAACACCAAATTAACCCCCATGCACCAAG
>JASZXU010000930.1:0-12008 GCA_035521515.1 Phenoliferia sp. Uapishka_3
ATCCACCAGAGCTGGGCGTGGATAAACGCGGCGATGCTCCGAAGACGGGCAGAATCCCCATCGACGACACATCCTAGGATCAGGTCGTTGGCAAGATGAACTTCTGCGCACAGCTCGCCGTCCGAGCAGTTTGGGTAAAGTACTGTGGGTACGCAAGATAGCGAGAGAGTGAGATTAGCTATATGCGTCAGGTCCGGCGATAAGAGACGGGTGTTATACCTTCCATAGTAGCTTTGAGGGCACGCTCTGTGTACGTGGTGTACAAAGGTTTCTCGGGGTGCGAGCCTAAGACCATGAGGTCGTCTGGCGTCCATAGGGGGTGCTCGCACGGATTGTGTGACTCTTCCGTGGCAGGGCGGACGTGGACGTAAGACGGGTGGACTGCAGTCGAGCCGGTGGGACTGAGGATTACGAACGTAGCTGGAGATTCGATATACTCAACTGCTGTACGATAGTCGGGCGCGGCGACCCACGCTGAGGAGGCGGCTGAGGCCGGAGGTTGTGGAGGACGAGGGGTAGCTGAGATTGAGGTAGGCCTTGACATTGGAGAGGTGACGGTGGCGGGGGGAGAGTGGGTGGAAAAGTGACGATAGGGTGCAGGACAGAGAGGACGGGGCACGCGGTCAAACTTTTTATAGTCGAGCCCCGGGACGGACACTGCCGGCGATCTTTGGACCTGAACGTCGAACGTAGTCACATCGAGGTCGAGTCGGGTTTATGGCTGCCTCTGGGGGTTTGTGCAAGCGCCGGTCTTTGAGAAAGAAGAGGACAAGTTGGGCGGTTCACGATGGCGGTCTTGTGAATTTCAAATGGGCGCACCCCTGACGAAACGCGGATCGCGCCAACTTCCCCAAACTAAACACCTAACAAGAGCGCAACTACCAGAAAGGAGCGCGACGGGAACTACTCGGACTGCTACTAGGACTCCTTACGACGACGTTGAAGAGGCTCAGTAACCACTGCATCCTCGTCTGTGAGGTTTCTGTCGTCCCCGAGCATCTCCTCGAATTCCAACGCCCGCCTCCTTCGATCAGCTCGCTCAATCTCCACCTCAGCACGCCAGGTTACATCTCCCTCCGGCCAAATCTTCTCTCGTCGCTCTCGCGCCAAGTCGAGGCGCGCGGCCAGCCAGCGCGAACGAGCGTAAAACGACTCTCCCTGACGACGGACTGCGTCGGAGTCGCCGATGTCGAATGACTTGCCCACAGCACCAGCGATGGCGTCGAGGTGTCGAAGGATACGATCCGAGGGTTCTTGTGGGTAGCAGACTGTGTGTCGAATCGTGAGTGAAAGGCCTTTGAATCAATGATGCAAGTGAGGGGACCGACCTTCCATGTAATCGTGCATTCTCTTCTCGCGATAGCAGACGAGCGTGGATTCGTGATAGAGACCGGCTGGAGCTGGGAGCCTGGAGCCGGGCGGCGTGTCCAAGCCGGCACGGGAGAGGAGGCGAGGAGAGTAGTCGTAATCCTTTGAGTGGGTACAGAAAGGTGCGAGGTGGCGTATCTGGCTGGAGGGAGACTCGGGCCTCTTCTGTGGGGTTACAGGTGGGCTCGTGACAACGGATTGGTCGTCCGTGTCTGTGTAGCTGAGAGGGGAGGAGCTACCGGGCGAAGTGGAGGAGCTTCGAGTCGGTGCGGAGTGCTGCATCTGCTCGAGAGTTTAAAGCGAGTTTGCGTGGATTAGGGGATGGGATTGGTCGAAAGAAAGGGAAGTGGGACGGGGGGAATGGGTGGAGAAGAGGAAGTGGATAGGAGGGAGAGAGCGAAGGGGTTTTCGGGTCCGACAGGCAGAAAGAACGGCCGCGACGCGTCGCGATCGGTGTATGCCCTGCTGAGCCGTTGATCTGCAGGCAATAAAGCTTCAACGTGACTGCGGTGATAGATAGATCGGGGAGACCGTCCCGGGGTCCACTGGAAGCGTGCGGCGGGCGAACGGAGTGTGATGAGACGAGAAAGTTTTATTCGCACAGGGAGAAACGCAATAAACGGCGCGTATGTTGAGGGAGCTTTGATTTGAACGAACTGGGTAACAGGGCTACATCACAAGACAGGGACTACGGTAGTACTGTGACTGCAAAAACGGTGTATCACTCTCACTCCAAGAGTCTTGCGGTGCACTCATCATCCGACTCTGAAGAACCGTTGACAGACCCCGAACAGAAATCATCCCACTCCACTTCCGCCTCTCCCTCCGATGAGAACACTTCCTCATCCTCACTGTCGAAGTGGGGGATCGACTCGGTAACAACGGTCGTGGCGTCGACGATGGCAGCGTGGGAAGCGCGGAGATCCGCGAAAGCCTGGCGTTTTCTTTTCTTAGCGGCTTCCGAGTCCTCGATAATCTCCAAGTGTCTGTCCGCTCTGGTGGCAAGGAGTCCAGCAACTCGGAAGATTTCTTTGCCGAATAACCGAATGCCTGCCGCGTCGTCCTTCGACCAGGCGGTGAGGAGGGCGAGCCAGCTCGATCCCATGTTCTCAAGACTCTCGATGTCGATTATGAGTTCGTTGGTTTGCCTGGTGCGAAGGATGGATCCGGGGAGACCGACTTTGACTTTGGGCTGGGGTGCGCGGGCGACTGAGGAGGGTCGTAGGTCAGAAAAGTTTTCGGGTTACTGGAGGAGCAGGAAGGAGGCGCGGGGCACTCACCTCTTGTCTTCTTTTGACCGAAGAATCTCGCAGGCATGATGGGGCCAGAGACAGGTTCCGTGCGCTTCATGGGACGGTGCTTCTTGCCGAGGCGAACGTACTCAGGCTTCCTGGCGAGTTTCGCGCGACAGGGAAGAGCAGGTCCGGGAGAGAGGCGGACAGTCGGGTGAGGGTGTCCATGGGCGTCGACCGGAGCACCAAACTGATTGACTTCCGACCAGACCCTGCGGCTGGAGCGGTCTCGGAGATTGTGACAGTGACGGTCGGGAGATGAATCGGTGGTGGAGGTAGTGGTAGCAGTGGGGACAGCGTCCATGTTGAAGTGAAGAAAGTGATAGAACGTGGACAGGGGAGGATGGGGAGAATTGGTGTGAAGGGGAAGTGAAAGGAGTGATTGGCAAAACTGGCGAGTAGAAAGTAAATCACAAACGAGCTCGAATGAGTGCCTGGCGAGCCCTCCGGGAGGGCTCGCATCGAGCCTTGAAAACGCCACAATTATGGTCTCAGTTCGCGTCGCGTTCTCGAGTAGGGGAACTTAATTATCACCAGCTGTCCTGCCTGACGTTTTCTCGTCAAGTGACTTAGCCCTCTCCTGGTAGTGCGCGGGTGCGACTCAGCGAGAGAGTATCGTCAGAAGAAATATCGTGAAATAAAACGTCCATAGGACGTCGCGTTTGATCTGCAACGTCCGTTTTGTTTTGATTTGGCCTATAACGGGGAAGACTCCGGTCCGGGACCTTGAATTCCACAAATAACAACAACGGTGTGACGGTAAAGGGCTGTCGCGGTCGGCGCCTCCCTCCAATTTTCCGTCCCCATCTCCCTCTGTCGTTTACCACTGCCAACTCACTTCCTTTCATTCCATTGCCGTTCCCTTACTCTAATCCTACTATCCACCTATCACACCTATCACTCGATGAGCGATTTCCGACCTTTCTCCTTCATTCCCACTGCCGAAGAAGAAGCGGCAGGCGGCGCTCGCGGCTACGACGCCAACGCTCGCTTTCGAGACGGCTCCGGGCGGACCCAATCCGACGTCTGTAAGCTCATTGAGCGCCTCACTGAAATGGTACGCGAGCTCTCGTGGCGTCTCAATTTGTTCGTGGCGTCTGGGGTCGCTGACGCCTTCGCACTCCGATCAGATCATCTCCTCTCAGATGGCGAAACGTGAAGCTCTGCGTGAAACCTCCTCCCTCGACAAGCACGAGATCGAACGTGCCATAAGGGGCGAAACCATATTCTATCATCACCTTCAGGACGCGCTGTTGACGGCCAGCGACGGAGTGTATCGACTCATGAACCACTCTCATGTGAGTCCCGCTGGTGGCACTTCGACCCATGTCCGCCGTACCTCCCTGACCCATACCCCCAACCTATCCAGAGTATGTTCGATTCCGAGCTTTCGGAGCAGTACAGCTTGGTCAGAGAAGCTAGGAAGAAGTTTCCTATCACCGCAAACGTGAACCGCGACAGCTCGGACATGTCCACACTTGCGCTGAGAGTATGTCCACTGTCCGCTTGCCGTCTTTTCCACAGTAGAGCTGACATCGCCCTCGTAGGCTGCACTCGGACATACAAAGCCAAAGCGCGTTCCCAAGAGGAAGCTTGGCTCTACGCCATCCTCGAGCTCATCCGGGGGCTCGACATCTTCGTCGGATCTCCCCAACGTTTGTTCACAGTGCCTAGGCCGCTCTTCTTCCCCTCCCACTTCCGACGTAGACGAGGCTCCTAAGCGTCGTCGCGGAAACTAGCACTCGCGGATCCGTCTGCGCCTCCGACCGTGTATAGTAGCTCAGTAGCCGCGAATACATATGATGAAACACTGCTCTGGTCATCCAGTCCACTCACGTGTAGGGCTGGTAGTGAGACGTAAGCAGCGAGAATGTTGGAGACTCGTCCACTGGTCGGCGACTCGAGCGAGTACTGTCAGGCTCGGCTGAAGTGGGCCCCACATGCTTCGTCGCCCGGAGTCCGGTCGGCAAATCTCTCTGCGCCCTCTTGGACAACTTAAGTCTGCTTCCTCTTGTTTCCAGCAATTTGGTTTCGAAGCGTATTCATTGAATGAAACTAAATCTCAACTACGAGGTAGGAACCGTGACGTGCGGAGGATGCGAGCTCGCGGATGGATGTGGATGTTGAATCTCACGGCGGGCGCTCGCTCCACTGGGTCGAACAAGGGCACCGTTGTCCTCGTCTTGTTCTATAATGTAGTTACTGGGTGCTGGGTGGCAACAAAGGCAAAAGATGCGCGGGTTGCTGGAACTTCACGAGCTCGCTTGCCCGTTTGGGAAAGTTTTCGCAGACGTCGCGGCGCTGTGACCTCGACACTCCTGAACCCTTTATTCGAGGACTTCACTTCGACTTTCCGGGTCGCTTCTTTCTACTTCCTTCTCTCATCTCGTCTCAGCCCACTCTCGTTTTCTTCAATCCACTCTCCTTCCCCCCCCCAGTATGAACACTTTCACAACATACACCACCGGCGTCGCGCACAAAAACGTCCTCGTTCAGAAAGTCGTCGTCTTGATCGTCACGCGCTGTGAAGGAGAGGCTCGCGGTGCCTACCACGAGTGCAGCGTCAACTCAGAAAGCATCCAAGAGATGGTCGCCACGGTCCAGCACCTACGCTCTACCGAAATCATGACCGCGAGGCGCACGAACGAAAGAATTCGCGAAACCCTCGTCAGGTGTGCCCCCTTTTCGTCAAGAAGGTTGCAACATCATTTCACTGATTTCTCGCCCTTGTACAGACTTGATGGCCTTGCCGGCACTCCCGGTCCCCTCAACCACGTCCCATCGGAGTTCGACGCCTGCGCCGCCGCCCTTCGCAGCGTTCACGAGACGTTCGCGCCCCTCGAACGCGAAGTATTGGACGCCATCTCGAGACACGACGACTTCGTCTACAGTATCGAGGCGAACGTTCCTCCCCACGAGTGGCGTGCGAACTGTCTGGCAGCTCTCGCGGTCATCCGTGCCCGACTTGTCGCTCTCAGCACCGAACTTGCGAACAGAATCGCTATGGTACAGCGCGAACAGAATGTCCCAGTACGAACCTCACTTTTTGGCTCTTCTCTTGTTCCCTTGGAGGATTCGAACCGCTGACCTCGGCGACCTGACTTACGCAGACTCATTTCACCATTGACACTCAATCCCCCTTCATGGATCGCCTCTTCGACGCCCTCCCTAACTAAATTGGCAGCCGAGCCTTGCCCTTGCGTAGCGTAGCCTGGTTTGGTTCCTTTTTTCTATGACTCCGACATCCTGGCGATAGTACGTTGAATATTGGAGGTTTTGTTTTGGTGGGAGGATCGGATCTGCGAGGGAGGGTGCTGGACGCTCAATGAACTCGAAGTCGAATACTCGATAACGTAGTTCTGTTCTTGTTCTGCAACTTGATTTTTTGACATAGGTCCTCTTCTCTCCTGCGTTTGTGGAAAGTGACCGCAAGTGGTCCCGTATGATTGCCAGCATCGCTTCGGAGTCATGAAACATCATCCGACAGGCAGCAAATAAACGCCTTCCCATCCCTAAACTATCTGAGTAATTTCAGTCGAGTCTGACATTGTATTTCCCCCGATGAGCCTCTAATTGTTACGACCCTTGTTCACTACGGTCACTGCTTACCATGGGACTGCAGTCTCTCGCACACCGCGCATCCACCTTTGCCCCGACGTATATTAACCTTTGCCCCGACGTATATTAGATGTCGATATTGACATTGCCTCTTTTTTTCAGTCAATACGGAATGATCACGCCCTCCGTTCCTCACGAAGCCCGCTCTTTTCACACTTTAGTACTGGAGACGCGGCGACCTCTCAGACACCCTAGTGCAACGATCTTGAAGAGCGGCCATTTGATCCACAGCACTTATGTACTCGTTTAGCTCACGATATTTAGTAGCAACTTGGTATCAAATATTTGAATGTGCTGCCGACTCTAGGTTGTTCTGGGAATCCTCCGCACGGTCGGTGGCGCTCGAACGTCGGACGTCGAACGTAGTCAAGGAAGATTCTCGACGGTGCCCGTCGTATGGCAGCAAACTATCTTGTTTCAATGCAAGGATTCTCGTTTCAATGCAAGGATAATAATACAACAACAAACGGCACAGATTAACCTGGATTCACCCAGGGAACTCTTGCGAGCGCCCTGATGTACTTCTTTGCGTCAGGTCTGAACAAAATACGAAATATATGCTGGTCTGCAAAAATGGCGACAGCGTAGGAGCCCCTCCAGCAATCCAGCGTAGACATGAAGTGCAGGTCCTTCGGTACTCCGAGACTCCCAAAAAGTGGCTGCAGCAGCACGCTTCGCAGGATGTCCTCGACCGCAAATACTCGGTAGACCGGCTCGTCCCAATCGTCGTCGACTGGACGGACAACAGGTTGCATGATGGGAAGTGAGGCGGAGTGAAGAGAATCCTGTCATAAGGGACCCGGTCAGTAGGCGCAAGCCGAAGTGAGAGGCAGTGGCGAGTCACGCACCTTTTCGTACACCTCGCCCAAACATAGCTCGACCCGCCGACCTCGGTATCTCACAACGTAGAACATCCGAGCTCGGGCAATCTCGAATGCGTCAAAGGAGACCCCATGGAGCTCCGCGTACGACTCGCTCTTGACCAAAATCGTGTCAAATCGCGGACCGCGAACTCGCTCTCCTTCTCCTCGGTAAGGGTAATCTTCGGTGGAATAAATGCGCTGCCGCTGGAGCTCTAGGTGATGGTCACAGACGAGCGTAAGTACCCGGCGAAATGCTGCAACTACACTACAAGACGTACTGCAAGTATCGTTGCTCAGATAAGCCGGCCTCTGGTAAACCGGGAAGCTGGCCGACGCGACTGTGTGATTCTCGACCTTCCCGTCGAAGACGAAGTCGGGGATACCCAATAGGTTGGCCAAGTAGGCGTTGGTCTGCAGAGCCTCGATGAGTATACAGCGTCGGCGAGAGCGCTCGAGAGTAAGTGGCGTACCAGATCCACAAGCGCCGGCAACCCACGTGCCTCTGCCAGCTCCGGAAGTCGCATTCGGGCTCTCCGATCTGACAGTAAAATAAGTCCCTTGTCAGTCAGCCGTACCAAAGTCGCCCATCATCGATCTTGGAGGAGCGGCGCGAGAAGTAGACGTACCACCGCGTTCAGGCAACACCGTGCGGCCGGTTTGGTAGATTGGGTCTATTTGCACCCGGCTTGTTTCGATAGTTCCGCTCAGCTCTAAGGCGTTCCTGAGCGCCCGCATCTGATCCTTGCGAGTGTTAGACCGCAAGATCTGTACGGTAGCTTGACAACGGTTCGACGCTCGGTAGGGGTACTTGACAGCGGCTATGTGTGCGTTCTAAGGGAACAAACATCAAACCGGTTTGTCAGTGGCTAAAACTATCGCCGCTGAACAAAAACCGCGACTCACCTCGTAATTTGAGGTGTCTGAATGCGCCGCGCACCCGTGAGCGGCCGTCCACTCAACGTAGTGGAAGACCGAGTGAAGACGCGCCCAATTGAAGCCAAGAATTTTCCGTTCATCTTGATAGGTATCGTGAATAACCTAGATGGGAGCGATTAGAGAGAGTGCCAGTTAATCTCGGCCGCGCGAAAAAAGAACCTCCCTCCGCGACACCACTACGACACGACTTACAATGTTGTAGAGCTCAATCGCTGCCGCATGCATATCACGATCTGTCGCCGTTGATTCGAGACTTGCAGCGTACATATAGATGACAGTAGCGAGTGCGAGCGACTGCGGAACCTCGTCCTCCAGCGTATCGTGATCGTCGGTGCCTTCCTGGCCCCACGACAAATCTGAAGGGACGTGACAAAATGAGAAGTGGAAGTGCATGCCCGTAAGCAATCTTCATGCAAGGAGTTTTCGACAACGAAGAGTCTAGTGCCAGTGCTCACCCCAGAGCGGCGCAGACATGATCTGGTGACGGACTTTGGTTAGCGTGTCTCATCGTCCGCGAGATCAACCAACTACTGACGACCATAAGCGCTTTAGTGTGGCGACCAGTCCATTGCTTAAAGTTTATTCCGTTCTTGAATCGACGAAGTTTCGAGCACGGCGGCAAGACCTCCAACCTGTTGCATCGTCCGCGTCGATCCATACTGTTATCCAGCCAGTCGAACGAAGGCGGCAACCTTTACTCACCTGCGCTCAATCTCAAGCATGACGGCGTCATACTTTGCTCCCCCGCCGCCAACCGCGTCGAGGAGGTAAGGTTTGAACAGCGAATCCAAAGTAATGTCCTTGAAGCAACCTGATCCGAACCGGGAATCAGATGATACGCAAGAAGCATCAAGTGTCCGACTCACCTTTTGTGAGCTGATGGAGAAGATCAGAGATGATGAGCATATGCCCGTCGATCCCGAAAGAGTCGTAGAACGGCTGCGAAAGCGCCAAGCCGGATGAGAATGCAAGGTGACGCTTAGCTGACGTTTCTAGTCCCACCTGCCAGCAATAGGATAGCAGCTTACCAGTTCCATATGCAGGCCTTTCGACCTGGCGTGATCCGCACCGAGTGCCCGGTGCGCCTTGGACGACTCTGACGTTCGTGGCGTGCCCGCTCCGTCACCCAGTTTACTCGGCAGCTGCTCACAGCTGGGATCGAACAAGGCGTGTCAGTAAGCCTCATAGTAAACGAAAGAGATCTGCTGCTAACCATACCACCCATCCCTTAAGAACAGATAAAAGCATCGTCCCCTCGGGATAGTCAACTGGCTGGCAGCCTAAGTAGGCGCGACACCAACGATGATGACCGTCGGCTGTCTGACGCAGCTGATCGGAAGTGAAGATGGGTCTCAATGCTTCCATCAGCACGCTGCCGCGAGTATCACAATTAGCGAGTCTGACGAAAGGGCGAACAGGAAGAGCGACTCACGTCATGCACCGATGGCGCACCATGCGAGCATATCGCGCATACATCTCCTTGTAAGGCGCCGAAGTGGACCGACCTAAGCACTGGAGGTGAGCGCCACAATGAAAGGAGCAGCGGGGAGCGAGACGGATGGCTTACAAGAAAGCAACGGAAAAAAGCCAACAAGCACGACCGCACCTCGATCCTCGCGGAGCAAAGAAGCGTCGTTGAGCGAGGTCGACATATAGATGGGATGCATGGCGACGTTTCCGGTCCCCAAAGAGCAGCAAGTCGAGTCTGAGGCAATATTTATTCTGACTGGCGTCGTCCCTGGGTTCAAAGTGTCCTGCAGGCGCGGAGAGATGAGAGGGGTGCATCAATTAGCATCTTCTTCTTACCCAAAACCCAAGGGACGTCTCACTTGAAATTTGTGGGCGCGGTCTGCGGTGTGTGGCTCGGTGATGCAGATGCCGTCTGGGAGGATGTACCGTTCGGGAGAGTACGACTGGCGACCGACAAACGCTGGATTGCTGAGGAGGTCCCGTAATACCGCATCCGTGTTGCGAAAGTAGAAAACTTGCTCTTTCTCCAGGAAAGGGAACCGATAGCCTGCGTCCTCGGGAACGTCTTCAGGGCGAACTTTGAAGTGTACCTGCTTCCATGTCGCCCAATCTGCGGCTAATGGGAAGCAATGGCATCGGTCCCTCGGATAAAAGATCGATATTGAACAAGGCTTACCGTATTCAATATCGTCGACGATATTGCGGTACTGGGCGAAGTTGGTGAAAGCCGGCGCTGAGGCCTCCTGAAATGGTGACAGCGTCGGCGTCAATCAGCGTCCGTCATTTCTTTGTCGCCCCCCTCCCTCCCAGATGCACTCACCATTTCGCCGTGGAGCTTCATATGAATATCCAACTGGCGCCTCGACATCCGGAATGTCGTCACGCGCTCCGCCCACGACCACTGGCGAGCGTCCTCGAATGGCGCGTACGGCACGTCCGGGTCGATGAGGACCCCATCCATCCGAGGTGGTGGGTCTCGTTCTGGATGCCAATCGCCGTTCTCGTCACAAGCCCATCCAGCGTCGGGGTGCCGCTCCACCCGGAATTGTCTTGATCCATCCTCCACTCCATCTGGCGCCATCATCCCACCTTCGACTCCCTCTCCCTCCAGATCCCTCCTCCTCTGCGCAGCCCCCTCCCAGAACAGATGATTTTGGAAATCGTCCCTCGGTTCGTCTTCTACCTCATCCCAATCTTCCTCATAGCCCGCGTCTGGGGGATACTTACCATTGTGTTTAACCCCATAGTGGCGATGGATTCCTCCGGGGGCAGTGTCCGGTACATGCTGGCGACAGTGGTTCCAACCACAGACGGAGGCGATTTCTGGCATGGATGACGAAGATGAAGGGGGAAATCGTAGAGCAGGGAGCAGCACCGGACAAACGCAACGGCCCCAAGTCCTTCGTCTCCGACGCGACGGCGGCGATCTTTGTGGCGTCCCGCTCCGGCGGCGGAGAGCCCAGTTGCAAACATTGACCAGGAATGCGAGATCGTCTGGTTTCTCTACCCTCTTCCCTGCTTTCCCTTGCCATCTCCACCCTTCGCTTCGTCCTACTCCCTCCTACTACTCCACCCTCTTCCGCACATCGCCGTACATCGTCGAATCATGTCGACTCGCACCGGTACGCGCCGTGCTAAACCCTCATCCGCGTATCTGGCTTTGATCTCCAACGAGCAAAGACGAGAAGACGGGACCTTTGAGTCCAAATTCCTCGGTGCGGACGCTGATTCCTATGCTGCACTTCGTCCCACTCCTGCTCCCCTCAAAGGTGCCCGCGCAAAGGCTAATAACCTATCAGCTCCCAAGAAGATCAAGAAAGCCATCACAACACCCAAAGGCAGCGCCGGCAAGGTGTACGTCAATGCCCACTCGCAAAGAGGTTAGACGCGTCAGCTGACCCTCTCACTTTCCTTACCTCAGAGTCCAGGCTCGAGCGAAGGCAGCTGGAACGAAGTCCAAAGGCCCGAGTGTCGCGTACGTTTGATCTCCTTCGCACCTCCACCTTTCCCCTAGTCCCGCGTTTGATTGTTTTCCCTCGCTAACGCCATCCATTGTTTCAAACCTCCGTCCACTTTCTCCCTTAACAGAGCGTTGAAGAAACTTGAGTACGCGTCGCGTGCATGACCTCCGATCGGCGCCGCCGAATACGCTGACGCGCTCATCTCTCCCGGTGTTTCAGCAAGCTCAAGTCGAGCTCATCCCCATCTACCAAAGCGGCTGTCGCAGTCAAGTGAGCAGCACTCTGCTACTGTGGCTGGATCCACTCGTGTCTGACTTAGATTATCAAACGTGCAGAGCCAAAGGCCGCACGAAGCCCAGTCCTTCGCGCCCTGCCGACGGACCCAAGAGTGGGGTCAAAAGGTACATCTCCTTCCTCTTTCTCTGTTCCCGCTTTTATCGCACCTGACCCCCTACGCGTAATCTTGAGCAGGAAGGTCTACAAGTCTAAGGAGATAGTGG